>JABUQX010074106.1:27500-48585 GCA_015478945.1 Trachelipus rathkii | reverse complement strand
TTGGGACATGCTGAGTACGTGGTCCATTGTTGTGTAAATTTATCCACTATAGGTGCGACCCTTGGTGGTGTTAAGAGTTTAATCCATTCTACTTCTTTCAACATTTATTATATCATTGATGGCCAAAATGACTCTTTTGTGTCTCCCCGTTTTCAGGACTTCCCCAGTTTTGTAAACTATATCCCAAGCATATATGTGTTAATATTTCTTTTATATATGGTGAGGACTTAAGTGTTCTTTATTAGAATAGACCCTATTGGTGACTTCCGTTACTTGTCCCTCTTTTCTTTATTATTTTTCTGTATGTGTAAACATATGGCTCAAACAGAATCTAAGATTTTTACTTGTCCTCTCATCAATATCATTTGGTGAACATGGATTAGAGCGTTTTTGTCAGTAGCGAGATTTGTAAATATTTTGCCTCTTCTCAAGAAGGATAATTTTTCTTCCTGATTTATTAAAATGTGGACATGTCTTCCGTCGTTTTTTTCTCGTTTCATATGTGGGACATGGCAGGTCAACAGAAATAATGTTCTCTAGTCTCCAAATTTGTGGTTGACATAGGATTAGGCATTTTTGATCCACCATACATTGGTAGACATGAGCTAAAGAAAAAATTATCAAGTTAGTTCCTCACAAATATTGGTAGGATCATGGCTACGACTACTTTTTGTCTCATCATAATTGTGGACTATGACTTGGCATGGCTTATTTGTATCATACTATTTACTTAGGTCTCCCACTGATTATATAGTAAAATATTATATTAATTATAATATATACTATAATATATAATATAATCTATAATTATATATATTACATTTATGTAATATTATAATTATATAATTATATATATTATATAATATATATATATAAATTATAGTATCCAACTAAATTTATCTATCTCTTAGGTTAGCGGTTTAGCAAGGATAGTACATTGAATAGCGATACTCAATGTCATAGTAGTTATCGTTCTAAGCAAAAGCTATGTATATAAGATATAGAGTAGTTATTATATTTTAAAGAGAATGTGAGACAAGTAGGAGCTCCCAGATGAAAAGTGTAGTGGGGGACACCGCACTGGCATCAATGTGATTAAGTAGAAACCGTTCTGAGAGAACCTAATTTGTGTACTAACGGAAGCTTCTTCTGTCGTTTCAGACTACGCCACCAAAAGTCCCATACGATTAGGTATGAGCCACCTATACGTTTATTTTAGTTCACTGCGTTGAAAAACGACTGATTATCAATCTCTACAGGGGTTAAGTTATTTACAAACAATCCTTTTTCAGATCGGTATTGTAACTGAGAAATTCACACCCTCCCGCATATAAATTTCCAAATTCAGCATAATGTCGCACCGATGTATTGTTTAGTGTTTATCACAAAAAGCTGATGAGGATCAAAATATTAACACAAACAAAATGATAAATAATATTTTCAAGAAAGATTACTGCATTCAAGCCACGTATCTTTACATAAACGTATTTCGTATTCACAAAGTTCTTGATCTACAACGCCATCTATCTTTATTTGAACTTAATGATAGAGTCATAGGGTGGTGCTTTTTACAAATTTTCTCTGACGAATGCAAATTCCGTTAGTTCATTTAAAAGGAAATCGCTTTTTCTTTACTATTAATATATTTGAATAAATTATACTAATATTCATATTAATAACTATTCAAGCGATACGAGAATATTGAGTCATAAAGCAAATGAATAGGAAATAATTAATCTAATAAAATTTTAAAATTTTTCATTACTCTGTCTTTAAAGTTTCAAAAAGTTACTTCTTTTTATTAAATAATAAAAAAGTATATAATATTTAAATGTAAAATTAGTAAACAAAAATTTAAGAACCTTTGTATTAAAATTTAACAAAAAAAAAAGCACTTGAAATCGATTATTTTGCTAAATAAAAAAAACGAAAAATTATATATGTCTATCAAATTATCATATAAAATATGCGAATAAAATTATCGACTACGAGAGCCAATTCCATAAAAAATACATTACAAACTTTTCATCAGAAAGCAAAGACAACTTTGTGCAATTGCAAACCTATTTTGGTAAGTTATATAATATATTATATCATAATATATAATATATAATATATATATATAAGAGTATTATAATATTAATATATATATTTAAATATATATATGATAGTATAGGAAAATAAGATAAAGTATAATAAGAACCGTTAAAATATTTATATTACGATTTTTTATTTTACATTAATATACGATAATATATGTACATATATGTAGTCCCTCATCTAAATAGGGTATCGACAATACATCCTAAGTAGAATTATATGGAAAGTTGTATTGCGATTAAGGAGAAACATATCTTCACTTCCATTCTATCATATCTCAAAAACTACATCAGCTACCAGAAAATTGCTGGAATGCTGGTCAATTTTAGTGCGGAAAATGTATAAAAAAAAAAAAAAAAAAAAAAAAAAAAAGCTCACTAAAATTGTCAAACCGCGTAAAGGATCATTCTTTGGAATCCTCGTAAAAATTTAGTAAAGAGAACCATGTAAAAAAAAAAAACAAAGAAATCAAAAAAAATTTATTTTACATACTGTATGAAGTTAATAATGATTAGAGGCCATATCTTAGAGACATTTTATTTGGTTACCATCGTTAATAAATACGAACGACTTTACTACTTAAAATATTGCTTTTTTTTTTACTAAAGAATCACCCAAGGGAATAGCTATCTCTGAGCACCAGATGGCAGGAGTCGGCGGCTCTCTCGGCCTACGGGAACTTCAAATGGGTGGACTATTCCCCTCCTGGGAGGTCTCCGAACCCCCGCTCTTTGAGTAATTATGGGTTTTAGTATACGCGAGGGTCCCTCCGCCCTCCCTACGGGCTAATGCGAACGTTCACCCCCCTGGTTCCCCGTCGGCTCGATCCCTAACATATGCCGTTGTAATACTTTAAATTACAAATCTCATAGCTATAAATAATAACTATTATGTCCTGTCCTAAAAAAAACAATACGGCCATAATATTTTACTTATCACTATTTAGCTATATGTTTAACTCTTGCTTTTCATGTGTGTATTCAGTATGATGTGATTTAATAATAATACCTATTTCCCGCTGTAAGCTATTGCCTCGCTTTTGAGATTTAGGTTTAACTCTTGCTTTTCATATATTATTAGGAATTGTTTAAATCTTGAGCCTTATAAAACTGCTATTGTCTAAAATTCCTTCAGATGAATCTTTGATATCTGATTTGAAAAAAAAGAGATATCAATCACAATACAGTAAATAACATCGTGTTACTGTATATAAATAAATATTATTATACTTATTTATATATATATATTACTATATATATATATATATTAATTATATTATTATATATACTATTATCAATGATGTTTTTGACCATGTGTAATTTGGAAACATAATTTTTACATCTCTAATTTAGTAGGATTTATCATAGTGTCATCTGTCGCAAAGCAATGATAAATTTATATTATTCCTTCATGGTTATTGCTCAATACTAAAACAAAAATATTTTAAATATCTTTTATTAATTAAATGCAACTTTGAAAGATTCGTAATTAATTTTGAGGAATAAACGTTTCATGATTATTACCATTCACGCAGGATGTAAAAATTTAGAGTCACGAACCTGACTGTATATCACATTATTCAGGAAGCATGTGGTTTTCTGTCTCTCCTGTCCGTTTTTGTCTACCGATTTAGCTAATACATGAAGATATTGATCGATTTCAGCAAAAGTCGTTGAACGTAAAAGCTTGATCTGAGGAATAACGAGAGTCTCTCAGAGTCCAATCACTTCTGAATGTGTATTTTCCATTCTCATACTTAAGTCAACAAATCCAAATATATCTTATTTCATTCGCAGAAAAGCGTTGGATAGCGGTACGAAACAACATGAAAAATAGTCTTAGATCATGACTATTAGGTCGAGAAAATCTAAACCTTCTCAGCATACGACAGTCCACACCAGAGATATCTTCTTACAACAAGCGACGGAGCCACACTGTAGTTCTGTGCTAATCTTTGGCGACATAGTAAGGATTAGTATATCCTAACACTAGTTGTTCTTCTATTGATGGTTTTCAAGCCCATCATTGATATTAAGATGTTGAATATCTTTCACCACCCTCGTCGATGAATATCCGCAAGCCGTCGGTTGTTCTATCATTGCAGGTTTCAAGCTCTTCCAATTGGTCAGAGCTGTAAATATCTTTTCACCATCTTGTTAAGTGTTTAAGCAATCTGATTAGTTTTTCGTTTTTTGTTCCCCCAAACCAAAAACAAATTAACCTTTATTATCTTTGGACGGGAACCCCGATTGGAAACCCGCAGAACGAGGGGGGGGATTTTGCCCCCCGCTTTGTTGTGGCTTTGATGAGTGTTTTAATGATGGAGAGCAAATAAAGTGCTGTGGTAGTCAGGATCTTAAAATGTTCGGTTGGTGGGGGGAGTCGGAGGTTATGAATAAGGGTAGTGTTTTGGTTTACTTTGTGACAGAGATCTTTTTTGTAAACTTGAGTGGTTCTTAATATATATACAAATATATATATAGTTAATATATACTATATATAATATAGTCATATACACAATATATAATAATATACGTATAATATATAAGTACTATATCTATATTTCATATATCTAATTACATGAAACGTGTATCTACTAATAGTCAATAATCAATCATATGTATATTATATATATTATGAATTTAACACAACGGAAGAGCATAATAGCGCTACTGAAATTAAGCCGTGACACTATCTCCTCCAAAGGAAAGGTTAGTCAAGGGTATCTAGTAATCTGTCTCATAGCAGTTTTGACCGTTGGGGTTGCTTCTTGCTGGGTCCTTTCCCTTTCCTCACAGTGATTGTTACGAAAAGCTTAAAGGAACGAGAATAAGTTTGGATTAGAAGATTTATGACAAAGAAAGTACCGATGCCGGAGAAATAGGATCATGACAAAATATTCAGCTATATTGAAGTTGCACTAAAAAATAGCTAATCTCAAAGCTCTCGATGCTCTCTTTTAGGATGTAGGGTAACTACACTACTCTGCTGAGTAGACCAACATCCTTCATTGCAATGCGTTTCTGATCTCCATAAATTCAAATCATAGATCATGATGTTCACAATCCCAATGCAAAGTTTGAATCGAACGCGTAAAAACATGCAACCAGTAGCTAAATACCACATGAAAAATTTAATATGTAATAATGTAAAAATATTTGAATTATATATTATAGCTCGACTCCAAGATAATTCACAAATAGGAACAAAATATCTATAAGTGGTAGTCTATTCAATTTCCACTAATAACATCAGTACATTAAATAACATATAACGTAAAATGATGAGATATAAGAAAAAATTAGTAAAAAAAGAAAACTAATAAATAACACAGGCAACAAAAAAAAATATTTTTTCTTTGATGCCAAGGAATTTTTTTATCGGAATTTAATAGTAGGTCGGGTGTGCTGATTCAGAAATGACATTAGTTTTCCAGAATTGGCTCTAGTTCTTGAACAGGGTGTTCCAGATTTAATCTTATACAAATATCTTTTTTAATGCATATTTTAACAGTAATATTTATTTCTTTTTAGTGGCTTACCTTTATATTACTTATTTTTTTTCTATTTTTAAGAACCACTATGAGATACTTCAGAAAGAGCCTGTTCTTGGAATAACCCCCAATTGGTTTCTGTACATCTGTTGCGGAATATTGCCAAGAACTAAAGAGAAAAATATTACTACACTTTTGTGAAGCAAGCATATCTGGATTTACTTTGGAATGAACTCGAGACAAACTAAAGTCTTGGCTCCCCATGATGGTCCGTAAAACGATGTGTTGAAATACTACGTCAGTGGAAAAATGGACGAGAAAAAGGTTTTAAATTTGGCTGTGCCTTGTGATGGCGGAGCCAAAGATTACCCACAGTGACTGTTATTTTGTTTTGAGTTAATGTTTAAAGTATCAATCTTTTCCAAGAAACGTAAAATGTTGAGTTTCCGGATTTGGATCAGCAAGGCGACCTCGTACCAACCCGACTACTTCCCTCAATCCCGAGTGTTACTACACTCCCAGACCTAGCCTTGTCTGATGAAGGAATATATCCAGGATTTGGTGTGCACAGTGCATAGTGGGTGAATATGAAGAAATGGCTAGTGATATGAAGGCAAAGTACTTCTTACAGTATCTCCAGGAAAGAGAGATCAATATTAAGTTACCGAGGGCTTTAAGTCGTCTCAGCAAGATTCTGAGCTTTTAGCATCCAGACTAAGTGAAAAGAACTGTCTCAAATCCGAATGTAAAATAACTTTTTCTCGGACAAGAGAGGTTTTGTAACTTCTTCCATATTTCATTGAACAAGAAGACCTAGTATACTTAGGACATCTGACTCACACCTCCATATAGGGTTACCAAAATACCACCAGAGCAAGATTGGCGATTGTTTTATGACGATAGTAACGAGAAGCTTGACAGTGTGTTGTTATTGTACAATGGCATAGTTATGCATCGATGTCAATAGGCTAACTCAACAAAACCTGAAAGAGGGAATATGAAAATATATGAATGATCTTGCAGGAAGCTTAGATATAATGACACCAGTGGTCTATATGTGCGTTGAGTTGAAGATGGTCAACATCTTTCTTGGAAGCGGGTATACTAAGTACCCTTGTTTCATATGCTTGTGTGATAGTAGGGCTAAGAAACCACTGGGAAAACGTTGCTAGGCTGCTAGGAAAATATGATAGGTGCATCAAATTCATTAACGAACACTGGTTGATAGGAGAAAATTATATTTCCCACCATCCAATCAAACTAGGACTGATGAGCAATTTGTTAGGCCCTAGACAGATGTGATGTTTCAAATTATATTGCAGATTTTTCCAGTTGATTATGGAGAACTCAAGTGCGAATCTTTAGCGGCCCTCAAATTCGGCAATCTCACGGATTGACAATTCTCATCAAAATTCATGATATATTCGAAGCATCCTGCCGGAAATTTTTGTCTTGGTTGTTCAGAGCTTTTACGGCAAACCATAATCTGCCCCAACTATTTAGAACTCTACAGAACATCTGTTCGACTTCAAAAATTTGAATGCTATATGAGCATAAAAGTTCACATTTCTACATAGTCACTTAGATCGGTTCCGGATAATCTAGGATGTTATAGTGAGGAAAAACGGGGAAGTTCCATCAAGATCATCAAACGGTGATGAGAAACAGATACAAGGAGATGGAGATACACAATGGATCGGCAGACTATTGTTGGTGCCTTCAAGTGATTGTCCACATTCTGCACACAGAAAGACAATCATATAGACAGCATTTGTAAATACATTACATTGTGATCTTCATTGTACTGAATTGATGATTTTGACCTATTAGCTTTTAATTACTTATCATTAACAATTTGATATATTATCTTTCGTGTTTTTTTTGTGAATTACGGTACAACCTAACATAAATTGTTTATTAATGTATTTTGTGACCACCTGTATCTCAAAACTAGAGCCAAATTAGGAACGGAGGTTCTTCGAAATCAGGCAACAAGTTAACCTATAAATGACCTTCCAAATATGTTTTTGCCGCAAAATCTTTGTTGGCCATTGTAATAGTCTATAGTATACTAAAAGTATAGCGCTAAAATGATACCTTTTAACTTTTCACTGTGTGAGAATAAGTTTTAATACAAACTAAATTTATACCCTGCAAATGTTTCTTTTCTATTATATATATATATATTATATATATATTATAAAATATATATATTATATATATATATATATATAATATATATATATATATATATTATAGCATATATATGGGAACTGCCAATAGTACCGATATCCCAGGAAAGGACTAGGGATATTTTGGATGGATTTAACACTTGGGTGGGTAAAATTATTCTTTAAATTGCTTTATTTTTAATTGGTTACTAAAACAATACCATAGATTTGCATACCTTTGATGATGTCATGTACACGTCGTCGCTAAGGGAAAAAATTTTAGGGAAAAAAAGGGGAAAGCTATCAGTCAGTCGCAGCCAAGCGTTCAGGGCACTGTTATCAGCTGGCCGACTGATCTCTGAGGATTTTGGTCCCGGTTTGTTTCGTTATGTTGAAACAATTCAATTCGTCTATCATGTTTCAACCACGCTTGCAACATTGTCCTCTGTAACAGAGCAGTGAAGGTGGCTTTATTGAGTTCTTCAACTATCGTATTGATTGTTGGATGGATTTTTATAACAGTGCTTTCAGCTTCTCACCCAGAGAAAAGGAACGGGCGTGAGTAGAGTCAGGGGACAGAGTCTCTAAGTTATGCGTTTCACCAAAAACTATTCAAGCAATGTTAGGGAACGGATCTGTATGTGCGGGTGACACCTCTTGTTGCAATAAACAGATTCATTAATTCACGTACTCAAGTTTGGCCGTAGGAAGAGATAAAGAATTTCATCGCAATATCGTTGTGCGTTTATTGTGTCATTGAAAAATATGGGACCCACAATCTTAGGTCTAGTAATTGCTATCCAAACACCGATTTTCACATGATGTAGTCGTGTCTCGTGAATACACAATGGATTTGCTGTACTTCACAGACTAGTATTTTGGGAATTCATGTATCCGGATAAATGGAACCACGCCTCATCGGTGTAAAATGCATCATCAAGAAAACCGATTCCCATTTCTTGAAGCACATTATTCAGCCATTCACAATACTGCAGTTGCTTGCCATGATCAGTAGATTTAATTCTGCACAACTCTCACCCTTGTAATTGGAAAAGGCATAATATATATATATTAATATATATATAATTATTAGTATATTATTATATATAAATATAATATTATATATATCTATATAATATTATATATATATACATAGTACTATATATTATATTATTAGCGTTAAGACGCTAATTAAATATTTATGTGTAGTAATGCCTTATAAATTATAAGTGGTGAAAATTACTCGAGTTAGCATATAAAGCATAATCTTTAGTAATTAGCTTTGCAGCCAATCGAGACCCTCTTTCAGATGTTTCTTATATAAATAAGTATTATAAGTAATTATATATATTATATTATATATATAATTAATATATTATATCATATATATATATACTATAGTATAATAGTATATAATATATATATTAAATTACTTTGAACCCCTATATATATATATAAGATTTTCTAATAATGATAGAATCGACAAACGTTTTGTAATTTGGGTAATTATCGAACTCTCCTAAGACAATCCTCTTGCTTTAGCATAAACAAAGCATTTGATTACGGATACCAATCCTATAATATATATAGATAATATATTATATATATCATATTATATATATATATATATTATAAGTATATATAAATATATACTATACTATATATTATATATTATAATTTTAATATACTATATATATATAGCCTATATACCTTTTTTTTTACTTCTCACGCCTAGCCACCTCATATGGTTCAGACTCATGCTATATAAATATAATATATATCCATACCCTTGTTTATTTTTTTGCCAAAGTATTATATAAATTTTATTTTGTCTAAATAAAGATTATGATTAATTATATATATATATTATATTATTAATTTCTCCACCTTCAAAGTCCCATGAATTTTAATGGAACAAGTGCATGTGAAGCAAAGATGGTTGGGTGTCACACGTGGTGGCCAATACACTTTGTGACCATCTCTTATGAGGTTCTTGGAACGTACAGGCCAAATGGCCTTGAAATAAAAAATCTCTTACAATTTCTTTACTTTGGAGAAATCCATTTAATATTTTTGAACAGAATTAAGAATTGAAATATCTTTTTCAAAAGAGTTAAATAACCATAATTATGTATGATAGAAAATCCTTGATATGAATTGGCAATGAATTATTATATTATTATATATATAATAATATATTGTATATATAATATATTATATATATAGTATAAATCTACTAATATTATATTATTATAATACATATTCTATACTATCTTTATCAAACTTAATATATAAATGACAGTCATTCCTTTTCATTATAAATGCTGGCAGATTATATATAAACTCCAAAAATTGCTTGCACAATGTTCGCTCTAGCAAGTACTTCATATATTTATGAATAATTTGTTTGCTCAAAGAAATCTCCGTGAAGGGATCAAATTTCTGGAGATGAATGAGAGATTGTGTACAACAACTTTGTCTTGCGTGCTGCTTGAACCTATAATATCCAAATCTTTTGGGACCACAGGTTTCTTAAAATAATGCAAATTTTTGATACAAAAGTTATTTTCTCCTTTCTAATGCTTTTCTGAAAATGCCATTATATGGGGAATTTCTTTAAAAACGTTACACAACTAGTCACTCCCTCCTTCTACAGATTTGTGCTGAAAATTAGTAAGCAGTTTTTAATATGTGTTTTTCACATTACAATGCAACATGTCAGATTCACATCTGTTTATGACTCTTGCATTTATCAATTTAACACATGTCGGTAATTTGCTCTAAATATAGTTTTTTTGCAGAGTTTTCTTTTAATGCAGAAGCCAAGGTAGTTCTCAAAATGAAAACAAGATGTATTATCAAGGTTACCATATTTGAGGTAATCTTCAGGTAAATGGATAACACTGTGGACATTGTAAGATAAAAAAGACTTGCCATAAATCTTTTGGGCTTTATTAACAAAACTAACTAACTATCTATAGGCTACTTGGTTTGGACTTGAAGCATCTTCATAGTGATGAATAGTTTATAATAGTTTAAGGAGATTGCCGAGTTTGGTGGACTTTTTCAAATAAAAATTAGTAATATTATCTATGAATGGGTTTCCAGTTTGGTTATTAAAATTATTGGAGTTTTTAATTAAAAATGATTCGATAAGTTTCCTTTGTGACGTATTTTGAATGGGAACAATTAGTTTATGAGACGTTAAGTTTATCAAATGATTGTTTAAGTTTCTATGGGAGGTTATTGAGGAAGAGGGTTTATCTGTGGTAAAGCTAATCTTAGATAAGGTTAGACTTAGATAAGTTTACACCTATATAAAGTTTTATGTATGCAGTTAGTCCTATACGTTTATACACGGATTTTTGGTTTTTGTAAAGGTTTTTTTTGTGGTTTAATGTATGTTTTCAAGTTGAGAGATTGGCTTTGGGGGTTAATCTGAAGGGGGTACTGTATTTATTAGTATGGTGTCTAATTCTAGGTTTTGAAATATGGTAAAATATTATCATAACATTCAAATTATGTGTGGTTAAATTTAAGTATTTATTCTTGGCAGCTTGAAGGGCTTTAAAAATGATCGGTTAGGGGTAATTAAGTCTTTTAAAAATATTAATGATTAAATTACTTTCCTGATCTAAATATGTATTATCACAATTTCTAAATGCTCTTAAGAATAAGTTAGAGAGAACAGCTTTTTTTTTTGGTAGATAATTCGTGGAAGGAGAACCAATGTATATAGGAATCGGAAGAAGTAGATTATTATGATGCCACTTGACAAGATCAGATATTAAATAAATCCTTTAAATTAAACACTTCGGACACTTCTGTTTTGAGGTCAACTGTTTCAGTACAAAAAAAAGTGCTGAAAATTTTAAATGCATTTTAAGGTTAAGGAAATTTGTCGAAATAATTATGCGATAGTTATAATACCGAAAGTTGAAGAGGATAATAATGAATGATAATAAATGAGTCAAAGGAGATTTTACTCTCCATCAACGGGATAAAAGTACAAGGTCTAGGCGATGCTCCGTCCTGGTTTGCAAGAGGTTTTAATATTCTTGAACATTGTCTAAGAAATTGAATTATTTCTTGATCACCGGGATTTCCCGAAAGACTATCCCAATGTTTGCTCAGTTTTTCAAATTTCTTACGCTTTTTTGAGAGGTTTGTCAATCTAATAGGCAGATCGTCAAGAGCATTTTGATGCTCCTTTGTAAATCGAAAGTTAACTTTTAGTTTATCTAAAAATATCCAGATACTGGGGTGAGTGCTTCCCACCAACTTATTCATTTGACTATAGAAACTTTCTACGCCATTGTTGGTCCTATCCATTCTTTTTTTTTTTAAACAACGCTATATGAAAGGGCTTACCCAGTGAAAAAACTATAAATTTGAACATATTTGGCAATGTTGGAGCAGATTCCGTTTCCTAACAATATTATGCAAATCATTAATAACATCAATGATTGCCCTTATAGCATTTGGAATGCATTGCTCAGGTAAGAGTGGGACGCACAAAATGAGACGAATATAGTTTACGAATTCATCATTTCAACTACACAGTCCATTTTTCTTTGTAAGAAATTTGCGAGGAATATTTAAGAGGATCAAATTAAAAATTTAGGGGCAAAATTTTTATTAAACTTGAGGTACTTACTTATACAGTTAATAATAGACTAACAAACGGTTTAAATTTCTACCAAAAAAAACTAAAAATATTTTTTTGTGATCACTTGTAAATATAGTATTGATTTCTAGCAACATCAACATCAACATCTAGATGAATATTTTTCAAATACAAAAAGAAATATATCCTGAAAATATTAATTTCCTGTATTGCTTCAATTTTTTGTGGGTGAGGATGGGGTTTACTCACTGACTATGAGATTCCCTTAAGGCTTTTATTTTAATGCCTCCTTCTGGAGGGGTATACAAGATGACTTTGGCATGTTCAGTTTAGTTTGGTTGTCGTCGAATGATGATGTCTTAAAATTTAGAAGCAACAGTTTGTATATTGAGTTGAGGGCTAAAAAAAGAAAACTACGTATTGCAGGGAAAAATTAATTGGAAATAGTATTAAGATTATTTTTCTCGATGATGATGATAATCACTTGTTGTATAACAATCCCTCGCGACTCCGCGATGGTCTTTTTTAGGCACCAAATTGTTATTTTGAAATTTCGCAAACGACTTTTTTCTGTTCATGCTTTTTTCCGTTCTAGGTATTCCTCAGATTTGAAAAAGAGGCCTACAAAGTTTCAGAAAAAAAAAGTTATATCAATTAATTCGTGTGGGCAAAAATTTGGGGGGAAAAACCAACCCCCCACGGGGGTGAAAAAAATTGCCTCCCGGGGGGGGACCCGGGGGGGCGCCCTTTCGGGGGATTTATATTTATTATTAACTTTATAATGACCATAATTCTAACGTTGTTTTGCTACGGTATTTTATTTATTGAGTAATAATCCAGAAGATAATTCTCAGTTGAGTTTTTACAACATTTTTATGTATATGACGGCGCAGGGGAAGAAAATCCAATTTAAAAATATTATCAAAAATATAAAATTAACAAAATTACTCTAGATATATTAAAAACTCTCTTGCTTAGGAAATGCGTTTTAAAAAACAAATAATAATTATAACGAACAGTAATAATAAAATTAGTGAAGGCAAAAAGTGACCCACGCGTAATCGGACGTATGTTTGCCACCGGTTTTACCCACGCGAGGATATTTTACAATTGCTGAAGAACTTTTGTGTGTAAGATTATTAACACTTGACTATTTATTTCAGTCCTCTTTTGTGTTATGTTTGTTGTTCCTACAACTATGCATTGGTTCTCTTTGTTTCTCCGATCGCCATTCGTATATATTGGATAATTCTTTTCATTTACGATCAGTTCAGCAACTGGCAATTTGCCGAGATTTAAAGATTTCTGAAAAGCTTGGGAAACACACGAATGTTGCAGTCATCTTATTGGGATTTCATATATGTATAATAAATGTCTATTGATCATAATAAAGGCATTCTTGTTGTCATTTTCCAACAAATTTAAAATAGTTTCACATTTGTGACTAATTTCACTAAGTTCAAAAACTTGAACTTCAGCTACAGTTATGTCATTTACTTCTTTTTCCCCAGATATTTTTGCCTTTTTAAAAGCTCTTTTCCAGTTTTGAATAATCATGATTAATATATTATAAATGTGAAGATTTCCAAGGTTTTGAAATCAAGAAGTTTAAGAAATTTTACCAGGACGATGACATAAAAAAATGCGCTAGATTCTTGGTGTCCTTCAGTATAACTTTGAAACCAGCTGAACAGATTTTCTAAAACTTCTGAATTAAACTCTTCAGCTTTCTCAATCTTGGACCCTTTCAATATTTGTCGTATCTTATGCTTGTACTGAGTAGCATTATATTTGCTCATCCATCCACCATTTAATATTGTTAAGAATTTAAAAAACTGGAACGATGCGAATACGGGATATTTACGGGTTGTAAAATTTTGCAGTTCTGTTGAGAGTTCTTGACATGTGTGCTCTTCTGTTTCATGTGATTTTTTTTTGGTTCCACATCTTTTAAATTAGATTCAAATAAAGAAGATTTAGGGGTTGTCAAATTTGACAGTTGTTGACGTCGTCTGTTTCGTGTAATTTATGTTCTGGTTCCATACCATCTTCATAATTAGTTTCCATCACTGAAAAAGGCAATACTGGGTAAGTGGAAGTGTGAGCTTCTGTTTCCACGCAATTTTGGTATAACAATAGTCCTTCTTCAGCTATCTCACATGTTTCATTCTCTTTACTAGATTTTTGGTTGGGCAAACTTATAAAAGTTATTTGCCTTGAAGAATACGTATTCACAAATCTTCTATACATTGGATGATTAACTTGAATTTTGTGAAAATACCGCAAATGTTTATCCAATCTAGGCTGTGAATTTGCGCATTGTGGAAATGGACATTTGCGACCTTTTCTATCTCCTATAGGCTTACGTTTTCGTTTTTGCTGACAAATTCATTTCCGTTTATCAGGGAGAAGCCCATGAATTCTTAGATGTCTTGAGAGGTCTTTGTATTTATTCTGGCATATATCACAAAGCTTCCAGTTGTTTATATCTTGAGCCTGCAGTTTGTCGTCATAGATTTGAGACTGATTCTGATTGTAGCCTTATAATATATATATATATATATATATATTATATATATATATTATAATATATTATATATATAATATATATATATATATAATATATATATATATATATATATATAATAATATATATATAGATATACTATATATATATTATATATATTTTGTTCTTTACCTCCTCATTTCGTCTTGGGGGAAAGATGAACAACATATGCACAATAACAAAAAGTTGAAAGAACGTCCACCACATATTCATAAATGCAAGCGATGGACCGTTCCCTGTGGTATCTCTTGTCACAAAACCCGCTATTGCACAAAAAACTACTATTGCACATCACTCTCTTGCTGACCAGCCATACCTCCTTGCCACTAGGGACACCCTCCAGATCCAGATATATTTTAGCAAAACAAAGGAGACAGGGGGGGGGCCCATTTTTTTCCCCCAAGATTAAAATTCCTTTTTCCCCAAAAATTAACCCCCCCCCCTATCCTCAGATCAGACTGCAAGAAGGTCAGGGTATTTAATAACAGTTATGCCTACTTACACTTCCAGCAAAATTTCAGATCCTTGGCCAGGCCCCCGTGACATATACAATCATTCAAATACTCTGGAGTTTTCGACCTATATTATTTTAGTGTTCCGATCTCCTGTTGGATAAGGTCACGGCCTGCAAACTTCAGCAATGTAATCAGAAGGTAGGGGAGAGAACATAAGTATATATTATATATATATAATATTATATATATAGATAATATATATTTATTATATATATAGAATTATATATTATATATATATATAATATATATATATATAATATATATATATATTATATAATATAATATATATATATATATATATATATATATATATATATATATATTATATATATATATATATATATTATATATATATATATTAATATATATATATATATATATAACACTCTTTGGTAGAAACAATGATTAAAGACGGATGGACGAAAGAAGTGGAATTTGGCAGGAATGTATTAGAAAATGAAGAATATTCGAATTATAAAATAGCATTCACGAAGCGATTTGATTATTTCCCATTGGATATATGAAATGATGGGTTATGTCCCATGACATTTCCGCTCAATGGTTCGTCCATCTTGCGCTCAAATTCACTCTCCATACATTGGAATGGACTCTCCACTATCACACACATACCATGAAACTCTATTACAGGCAAAATAAAAGTAGTAGCTGGGTTGGGTTTTCGCTACTACTTTTTTCTACCCTGAGAATGCTCATGCATGCATTGGTTCCAGTGCTTGTATGAGTATCCTACCACCCTATCATGGTGAAAAGAGAATAGTTGAAGAAAGAAGATAGAATATTCAAAGGAATACGAAAGAATATCAACAGAAAAATGGGAATTAATGAAAGAAAGAGAAAAAGATGGAGTAGAGGAGGAATAAAAAATCTTTAAAGAAACAATATTGATGACTGCAAGGAAAGTCTGTGGAGCAAAGATAATTAGTCAAAAAAGTAAAAGAGGTTTACGAATGGTGGAGTAAAGAATAAGATGCTATTACAAAAAGGAAAAAAGTTTTTGCAAATTATTTAGCTACAAATAGTCAGGCTACATAGGACGAATGCAAGAGTGAGAAATGAAGTCAAAGTAAAATCTGCAAAGAGAAGGGCGGAAAAACGATGGAGAGGAAAGACTGTTGCTAATTATCAGGAGAGGAGTAAACTATTTTAGAAAATTAACGAGGATCGAAAGAAGAGAGAAGACACTTTAACGAGTAAAGACTTTGGATGGAAATATAATTCAAATTTTTTCAGCGTTCTCACTTCAAACTCTACTGTGTTGACTCCTACTATCTCTTTCCTACATTTTCAGTCAAAGGTCGTTGTTGTGCCAATGTGTACAATGATGTTTGTCCAAAAGTCTTTGATTTGGAGTTTTCCGAATATTCTATCTAATGATGAAAGCTCACCTGTCAATCTACCTCTAATTTCATCTGTTCTGTATATGTCTCCTACTCCACTGACTAGCCTAAATTCTTCGACTACTTAGGCTCCAAATTAGAACACATTCTCTCTATTCACATTTCTCTGAAATCATCATTCTTGGTGATTTCAACGTTCACCTCAGCCAATGGCTTTCCTCTGAATCTCAAGATACAGTTGTGAACTTGCTACTACTTTTCTATCCAGAATGACCTCGAGCAGTTAGTGCAGCTCGTCTTTGTTGAGGTAACCACAATACTATACACAAGGTTTACTTGATAACGAATTACTTCTCAATGCACTAAATCACAATCCCTAGAGATCCAAATGTTCTCTCTATACACAATTACGTTACGTTACTACTGACAATTACTAACAATTACTGTAAATAGAAAAATAGCATATAATAAATGAATAACAAGGGAACACATGGTTTATTTCTACTGTCGACTTGGTCGACACCGTAACTAGGGAAATCCACATCCGTCCATCTACTTCGCTTCTTCCATTGTGATCACATACTTCATTACATTCTTCAGGTAATAGGATAGGGAGTGTACACTTCATTCTTCATCAACATATATTATGCTCATTACTCACCAGAATCCGGAAAAAAATGGGGATCTTGAATGATTTCATCTATCAAAGCAAGTTTTCTTACTTCTTTTTTCTTTTTCCCGATTATTAATTTTGGAACCTGAGTTGGAACTGGATTGGTTCCTGAAGATGCCGCCTTCTCTATAAAGGAAATTTCCTTTCCGAGATCGTCTGAAAATGTAAAGAATGCAAATTGCAGAAACAGATCAAGATAAATAAATGTTTAAATAAAATTTTATTACAAGAAATGCAAAATTAAAGGAAAACATACCAAGGGCAGGGCGAAAGGGAATTTCTCCTTCCAAATGGTCTTCTGCACGTGGGAGAACGAGACCCTTTCCCCCTTTTCCCCGGCTTTCCCTTTGATTTGAGAAATCCTGTAAATAAGAAAATGAAAATCATATTTGAAAAGTTAATCATTATTAACACAAAAATAATATTGTTATATAATAAATATATGTAATATAATAGACTATCGTACTTTTCAGTCTCCATTTTGGATGATGTTTTCTCCCCTTCTTTTTCTCCTCTCCTTCATTTTCTTTTTCCTTGGCCAGTGTTGATGAAATTACAGTAACAGTCGCTTCTGCAGTTGGTCTGGGAGAAGGTGAAAGCTTATCTTAATCTATACTTATCATCTTATCCATTTTTTTTCACTCTAACTTTTTCTTCTACTACTGCTTTGGGAGGAAGGACCACCATCTCTGATTTAGGACAATGGTGATGAATACCCTCCTTGTCCAAGTGCGCCTGACCGTGTACTCATTAAGGGCAAGAGCAATGCTTGGCACTCACATTAGCCATTCAATACAACATGGAAAAGAGAGAGTGCGTCAAATAAAGAACCATATACTCCTCAACCAGAAGGTGGGGTTACGTTATCACCAAAATACAACACCACCCAAACTCTATAGAACGGCTACGTCATCTTGAAGCCCAATCCAACGCCAACGGGAATACCTAACAGTTTACATGCTAACATGCTAGGATGTCCTTAATACCTGGCGGAAATAAAAACTGCATCATGATATTATAGCTCGAACATTAGAAATAAATAAATAAAATAAAAACTTAGCTACTGTTCTACAAAAACCTACAAGAAGAAAAATGACTCGTATAACCACAATACCAACAAAAGAAGAGTTCTGTATAGCTATTGTTCAATAAGGTAAAATTTCACAGCTTGTAAGAGACTGCATGAAAAAAGTAAAAATAAACCAACTTTTCAGAAATATTCGATACAGGATAAAATACCTTTGTACAGAAACCAGACCAGCAGAATACATAAATCTGTTTTTATTGCGCTGGGTGGTGTTCCTCCATCCATTCTAAATAAGAACACATTAGAAAATACTATTCTTGCATCATGTTCTTCAGCCTTCCGGTACTCACTACAACCTCCTAGCTGAACGAATATCTCAAAGCTTTCTGACGCTTTACCAAAGTTATACTGAACAAAGGAGGGTTCCCTATTGCCATCAAGACAAAGCTGTCATCGCCTTCATTAGAAGCCATGAGAGGAGTAAAGCCCTCGTTCATTCTCATGCCTTTCATTATTTCCTCCTCATGCACCAGTGAAACAAAAATACCTACTTGCTCGTATCAGCAGGAAATAGTTCTTCTGAAGCATTTGGGTCGGTGGGAATACCCTTTTCAGCTAGCCTTGGAGGACCGATCAACGACAAGCCTGAGAATTAGCCTAGAAAAAGCGCATTGCACGATGAATGCAGACTATTTTTCAGCATTTCGTCGAAAAAGTTCAACTCCTTCAAATATTGAACATGAGGTTCTTGTTGTGTACTAAGCCCCAGTTGGGTCTCAACATAGTAATTCACTCCATGGTTCATCATCAGGAATCATTTATTTAACACCGGAAATGCAAGTCCTTCATAGCCAGCTGTTGTTGATCAAAAAGTTGCTGCGCCCTCTACCACAATAATTTTAATAATAATAATAATAATAATAATAATAATAATAATAATAATAATAATAATAATAATAATAATAATTATTATTATTATTATTATTATTATTATTATTATTATTATTATTATTATTATTATTATTATTATTATTATTATTATTATTATTAATAATATAATAATAATAATAATAATAATAATAATAATAATAATAATAATAATAATAATAATAATAATAATAATAATAATAATAATAATAATAATAATAATAATAAACTCGATATAATCATACGTCCGCATTTTTTATGTGATCAAATCAACAAAAAAAATTGTTTTTTGAAGCGCTTTCGGAAATTTAGTTGTCGTACAGTAAGCAGAAATGCAGTAAGCCATGTTAGTCATGTTGCAGAGTTATGTGCTTACGAAAGCCTAGCTTTTCGCAAGTTGAAAGAAAAAAATAATTCTTTAAATGTTTGACTTGCCTCTATTGACTATCGGAGAGTGAAAATTCAGAAGTATCGGCAGCCATCATACAATCTTTAATCTCTTTAGTTCCCCAAGAATGGTTGGACTCATACTGCCATAAGAAGCTTTCTTTTCTGTCGTTGGACAAGGTAAATGTAATGGCAAAGCGATGGAGTAATATAAAACCTTTTAAAACACGTTTACTGATTGGTTTTAAATATATATACAGTTAATAATAATAATAATAATAATAATAATAATAATAATAATAATAATAATAATAATAATAATAATAATAATAATAATAATAACTGTCGATATAATCGTACGTCCGCATTTTTTACGTGATCAAATCAACAAAAAAAAAATTGTTTTATGTAGCGTTTTCGGAAATTTAGTTGTCGTACAGTAAGCAGAAATGCAGTAAGCCCTGTTAGTCATGTTTCAGAGTTATGTGCTTACGAAAGCCTAGCTTTTAGGGATGCCGATATTTAAAAAAATATCGATATATCGATTATTTTTAAAAATTATCAAATTGCTCTCGATACTATCGGTCAAAAAATATCGATATATCGGATTAAAAAAATATCGTTATATATTATATACTCTAATATAAAAAATATATATATATATAAATAAAAATAAATATATTTTATATATATATATATATATATATATATATATATATATATATATATATAGGAGAGAGAGAGAGAGAGAAGAGAGAGAGAGAGAGAGAGAGAGCTCGGTTGTTACTGAAATGTACTTTACTGAAATAATACCTTCATTTTTTACAAAATCTGAAATTGGAATTTAGTAAGTCAGAAATTACACGTTACGGACATTTAGAGCAGTTTTCGTTTTTGCATTTGCTGCTAAAAAATGCTTAAATTTTCGTTCGATTTCTCAACCTAGCGCAAATCGAAAAAAAGTCTCACAGACGTAAAGATTTCCATAATTCTGGTAATATGAGAATAAAAATTCTGTATAAAAATATCTCCATTTATGCAAATGAAGGAATTTACTTGTATGATGAGCATTTTATAACGATTTTGCGCTAAGGTTGAAGAAAACGAACCAAAACATTGAGCGATATTTTAGCACGAAATGCACAAACGAAAACGGCTCTATAGTAAAAATTATAAATTATTCACAGTTTGTCTTTTTATGTTATTAAATGTTTAAAAATATATATAAGGTGAAAATTGAA
>JABUQX010074106.1:10000-22500 GCA_015478945.1 Trachelipus rathkii | reverse complement strand
AATATAATATATATATATATATATATATATATATATATATATATATATATATATATATATTATATATATATCAAAAATATAATATATATATATTATATATTATAGTTTATATATTCTGTAACATACGCAGTTTGACATCAGAGTATAAAGCACTTACGCAAACCCCACGTCACAGTATGACGTCACGCATTTTAGCTATACGTACATACGAACGAAGCTCCGTTTGAATCTACATCTATTCGGTGAAATATATTATATACTTAAAAATACTATATATTAGTACACAATATACAATGCAAAATTTTTTTAGCTAGCAACTACCTTTATTTTAACTAAATAAAGCCTTTAACGAAAAAGACATCTATTCAAGCTTCAAAATCTTGGAAATTCTGTTTAAATTTATTTTGATTTAATTAAATGGTGTTTCATTTTAATTTTGTTGAGCTTTAAGTTTTATTAGGATAGACATCCTCATTTTTGGAGTGAGTAGTTCACTCAATTGCTCTTATTGCAATTTCAGAAAAACTTTTTTAGGAATGTTTTCCATATATATGTATATATAGTATATATATAATATTTATTATATAATTTATATATATATATATATATATATAATATATATATTATAAATTTTAATTATATTATAATATATATATATATATATATATATATATATATATATTGCCTTTTCTGTTTTAGCCAATGGTAAGTTTTGTTTTTTTTTTTTTTTTTTTAATATATTGTGCCTATTTGTTTCAAAAAAAATAATTTCATGGTATGATGTATGTTCAAGGTATTTTTAAATAATTTTAAAAATCACATTTATGTTAAATTGTTTTAAAATGAAATATCATTGAAAAGTGGCGACACTTACAGAAAAACCACTTACATATTTGAAATCAGC
The DNA here is from genome assembly GCA_015478945.1 of Trachelipus rathkii. Lineage (NCBI taxonomy): Eukaryota > Metazoa > Arthropoda > Malacostraca > Isopoda > Trachelipodidae > Trachelipus > Trachelipus rathkii. The sequence continues at coordinate 21,596 of JABUQX010074106.1, read as the reverse complement.
GTATTAAAGTTATTACAAAAAAAAAAAAAAAAAAAAAAAAAAAAAATAAATTCATAAAGTTTAAATATCCAAGAAGTACGGACAATTACAGAAAAAACCAATTGACATATTGGATTCAAGCGTATAAAGCTTATTACAAATATGTAAAAAAAATTTAGGGGGCTCGAGCCGACACCCAAATACCAAAGAGCGGGGGTTCCGGGAGACCCTTCCCGGAGGGGGGGAAAAGTCCTACCCTGTTCGTTCCCCCGGAAGCGCCGAGACCCCGACTCCTTCCAACTTTGCGGTTTACCCTTGGGTATTCCTTTAGTTAAAAAAAAATTTGTTATAAGTTTCGGATCCGTAAAACGTAACTGGTCCTATATATTTTTTAAGTCAATCCGTTACCACTGAAATTCATTGTTGGTATCATATAGTAGGCAATATATTAAAAAAAAAAAAAATTCAAACTACGGCCATACAGAAAAGTCATATTGTATATATATATATATATATATATATTATATATATATATATAATATATATTATATATATATATATTATATTTTTTTGTATATATTAATTATATTTATTATATTATATATTTATATACTTGAAAACGTTTGGTTGTTAATCGCGGAAATTGAAGTGATTTTTATATATATATATATATATATATATATATATATATATATATAAATTTAAAAAAATATATTTTCGTTTAAAAAAAAAATAATTACTTCAATTTTAAAAAGAAACTCAGGTTACCAATTTAGTTTAGTTTGTAAATTTTTTGAAAAAAAATGTTGAAAACTTATTGCCAGACGTACGATGTGCTGAAAGTTGAGCGACAATTATTTGTATACGGCAGAAATTAGACGCCATTTTGACGACGTTTGTCGTTCCGTGAGCAAATGGAAAGCTTTGCGCTACTTTTTATTTACTACTTTTGTTTGAAGAGAAGTTATAAGATATACAAATTACATATTAATAGAAGTTTGCCTCCAATTAAAATACTGTGCATCGTTTCTTATTTCTCTGTGATTGGCAAAGTGGACGTTAAAGCTATTACTTGTAAAATTTTCTCCCTTCACAACAAACAACTGACGATTGTCGAATCTCTTGAATATTTTTTTATCAACCGAATAAATTATCATTAATTAAACGTCAGACCAACGATTGCAAAGTTTTATCGAGACTCTTCTGCTTTTCTAATGCTAAATTAATTCCAATTCCCAGGAACATTTAATCGGATTTATGCGGAGTTTCTCGGTTATTTTTTTATTTTTTTTTTATCTAAATTAAACTAGAAAATTTAAATATACATATTCTATGAGTATAAAAATTGACGGGAAAATAAAATCAATAAATTAGAAGGCTGAAAATATATTAAAATTGATTTATTAAATGTAACCCCGCGAGCTTTGCGAACGAGCCCAACTTTCAAAACGAAATTGGTATAGGGAAATCCAGGGATGATAGTTGGCTTCATAGAAATTCTCGTAGTTTCCAAAATTTCTCGTACAATAGTTCAAATTTTTCATATATTATTTATAATATATATATATATAATAATATAATATATATATATTATATATATATATATATATATATAATAATTATATATATATATTATATATATATATTATATATATATATATATATATATATATATTATATATAATATATATTATATATATATAACCTTGTGTCATGGTGAGATAAATAAGCCACCCACCCCTTTTTTTTGTTTTTGTAAAGTTTTGTTTTTCTTTTCGATTTGTCTATATTATTACCGGTATATACTAGAATTAAGAAGTGAACAGATAGAACGAAATTGAAAATATTAAAAAATTTAATTAATAAGTAAACAGGAACTCTGCCTATTAAGGCATAGTGCCCAATTTACGTTGAAAGAAGTTAATGGTAACGTAAATTGTTTGTGGACAAAATACGTTCCATATATTTTATTATATATAGATATATATAATATATATATATATAATATATATTATATATAATATATAATATATATATATATATATATTAAATAATTCATACTATTGAATTTCTATCATTTCTATCAAATTATATATTTGTTTATACATAAATTTTGGAAAAAAAAAATATTTAAAATACAGTAACCTCAACCTAAACCTATATGGATCGGAAACGATGCAGTAAATTTCGACCGAACCTATGTGGATACTTTGCAAGTAACAGATTTTGGATCAGTGTCTAACAAAATTCCTTAACAAAATGTCAGTTTCTTGTAAGAATTTTGAACTCATAATCATAAAATTGAATTGAAAATGCTTAAAGTCAAGTGAATTTATATTAAAGCAGCTTCACACTCCTTAAAAATATTATTAAAAAAGTTCAAATCTATGCTACCTAACGTAACTTAAAACCTTACTTAAAGCGTATATATAATTTAAATCTATGTAAACAAACTTAATCTCTAACATAACCTTTACTTGTCGATATATATAATGTAATTAATTTTTATATAATTATTTTTATAATTATGTTCACTCAATAGTTAAAAAAAACTGTGGCACCAAGAGAACTTTCAACACTTTATCCGATTACATAGACTTTTTTTTTTTTTTTAAATTTGCTTGAGGTACTGGAGGCAGATAATCGAATGAGCCATAATATTTCATGTTTCAGGTAGATTTTCACTAGCAGAAAATATCCCGAGACGTCGCTTAGTCCGGGCGCTCCAAGTTACGATGGTAACCAAAGTACACGATATTATTAAATAACTTAAACAGTTTATTCAACACTGTTGAAAATTTATTGTTTACTATCATATAATAACCATAGAAAAAAGGAAAAAAGAATTATCATAGAATTCATGAAACTTAGATATATAATTATATATATATATATATATAATATATATATATAATATAATATATATATACATATATATATAAATATATATATATATATATATATATATAATATATATATATGATAATATTATGATAAAATGATTGTTAAAGTTCTCTCACTGACTAATTGATTTCTCCCAATGCACGTTATTTTAATAACTTCTTAGGAGGAATATCCAGAAGCCGGCATTTTATTGATAAAAAAAAAAAAAATCGTGAAAATTTGATTTTATAAAAACAATTCTTTATAATTTGATAGCCTTTTCAATAAGAGTGAAGTAAAAAATTCCTCACTAATTGATTTCTCCAATACACTTAATTTAATACTTATGGAGGGGTATTCGCAGAAGGACTTCGGCATGTTATTGATAAAAAAAATAAAATCGTAAAAATCGGATGTTATAAACTAAATTCTTAAATTTGATTAGGCCTATTCAATAAGGATGTAAATAAAGTTTCCTCACTGACTAATTGATTTCTCCCAATGCACTTAATTTTAATACCTTGTTATGGAGGAGTATTCCAGAAGACTTCGGCATGTTATTGATAAATTAAAAAAAAAATTGTGAAAATCTGGTATAAAACTAAAATTCTTAAATTTAATTAGGGCTATTCAATAAGGATGTAAATAAAGTTTCCTCACCGACTAATTGATTTCTCCCAATGCACTTAATTTTAATACCTTATGGAGGAGTATTCTTCCTCCCGTTCTTCATATAGGTCCGAATCCTCCGCTTCCCGGACCTTCTTCTCGGCTTCCGTTTTTTTGTTCAGTTTTGGGATGGTGTCTATTCCACTCTCAACATCTTCAATGGTGCTAATGACTTAGGGAGCATCAGGCATTATCGCTCCATACCTCTCCTTAGGCTTCATATAGTTGTCAAAATCACGACCGATACCTCCAGTCAAATCGTAATGACGATGGTGGGTCTTTCTGCTATGTGCTAATAGCTTAGCAATAGCGTCAGTCATATCAGGATTTGAATTGGCCGTCTCGGTTGAGATTTTCTTCCTTACAATGCGGGTGGTGATAGAGACACCGGTGTACTTCGGGTATGCCAGCATCCATGCCCGATTTAGCAAGATATTGAAGTCTTTAAATAGTAATTCTTTTCACTTGCTGTTGGGGAAAAGGAGATCCGCCTCCTAAAGCAGTCTATCGAGGTAGACTGGTAAAATATATTTCAAATATTTTTCAATTGCTCTAGCAAAAACTGCATTGCCAAAATAATTGGCGGTTTGCCCTGACGATGCGGTTTTATGCACCGAAATAAGATGTTTGAAGACGGCTCCTGCGTTGCCATCTTCAACCTCCTTCCGCCAAATTTGCAATGCTGTTTTTGCCAGGTTCACAGTCATCTTTATTCCCTCCAAGGAGCGTCTCCCCGTTGACGGGGTGAGGGATGCCAACATTACGCTCTTTTTATTTTTTGATGTTTGAGGGTTTTCTTAACTACTTTGCTGTTGTTAATCCTTGCTATCTTTGCCAAAACGTCTAAAAAAAATTTATTTTCCTTACTACACTCTGCTTCATCCATTCTATTTTCACCCAAGATATATCCTAAATATTTAAACACAGCATTGTTCCAGCTGCTCACCATCTAAGATAACTTTACACCGAGGAATGTATGTAATCACTGTCCATATGTCCCATCTTAAAACTGACATTCATGTGTCTAAAATGAAGTGGCAAATCAAAATTTGAAACCTTATTGAGTATTACTAATGGTAAATTTATTTTTCAATTAAAATTAAGAGTGCTGATAAATAATGAAAATATAAAAAGATATTACGAACCGGAACTGAATCTATTTTATATTTTTAAAGTGAACTGTTCGAAATATTTTGTATCCATTTTAAATTTTTTCAATAGCAAATATATTTGGTTGCAAACTTTAAATTAAAAACATTAAATAACTTACCAATCGATTCATAAAGGGAATTGACAAGGTCATTAAAATTTGTTGGGTTTTTGGGATAACTGTTCCGTCTAATTATGGTCATGTTTCTTCTAATGTTTACAAATGACAACTTTGATAATCTGAATGAGAATTAAAATTTTTTTGGGGGGTAATAAGGTTACTTAAAGGTGGCTTAGCTTTTTTCCTATATTATGTACTCAATTTCATAAAAAATCTTGAATGATTGAGCCAGATGTCTTTTGGTGAAGGCATCACTATTATCAGGATGAAAATTATTTCTAAATAATTTTGTCAAAAGACGGAAACTTTGTTATACTAAACCGATTATGAATGATATTGCAGATTTTAAAAAGTTTTGGCAAGTAGTTTCCTATACTGTTTGTTTCATCTAATAATTTGGAATAATTCAAAAAGTTATGCTCTCTCAGGTAATAAAATTTATAAATTAAACATAATAAATGAGCAAATTATATTGGATATGTAAATCAATGTAGTAAGCAAAACAAATACACTTACCTACGTAATTCTTCATCAAAGATTTGACGATATGGGGTTGCCTCAAACTTTGCACGTGAATATGTTGAACTTTTAAGTTTTATATCATGTACCTTACTCTCTTGAGCTACATGATCATGTAATGTTATTTGATATATATTGACAAAAGAATTTGTTTCACCACGTTTATTATGAGAGAATATTATTAATTAATATATATATATATATAAATATATATATATATATAATTATATATATATATATATATTATAATATATATATAGATATATATTATATATATATATATATATATTATATATAATATATAATATAGAGGCCGAATCATTTAGCATTTTCAACGATTGGAGCAACTAATTTAAAGAAAACCCACACACCATTTCCGGATTAGTCCCAACCAATTCTTGAACAACTGGACCTATTGTTTCACGCACTAGTCCTTCTCCTACTAAAACACCACCTCGTCTATTGAGTAAATTCTGACCACAACGCTTATATCTCTTAATTTTAATTCTTTCTCCAACAGCGTCCATCCTGCCCTACGCGCTTTTTCTGGCCTTTTGATCGGCGATTGGGGGGCCAGAAAAAGCGCGATAGGCAGGATGGAGGTCTGTTGGAGAGAAAGAATTAAAATTAAGAGATATAAGGTTGTAGTCAGATTTATCAATAGGAGCGAAGGTGGTGCATTTATATAGAGAAGGACTATTGGTGAAACATAGGTCAGGTGTGTTCAAGAATTGGTTGGGACGACCCGGAATGTGTGTGGGTTCTTTAATTAGTTGCTCCAGTCCGTTGAGAATGCTATATGATTCGGCCTTCACCTACTATATATATATATATATTTATATATATATATATATATATACAGTTTTATATATATATATATATATATTATAATTATATATATATATAATATAATATATATATATATATATTAATTATAATAATCTCTCATAATAATGTTTTCTTTCCCTTATGTTATTTTATTTATCTAACTTCCCAATAAATTTTACAAATAGATTGCTATATGATTTGGTTATATTTCGGATTTTTACTATTTCAGTAAGACAGAATCTAAGACTTAGATTAGCTGACAAGTGACAGGAATATTATTTATCTTTATTTTTATGTTAATTATGTTATGCTTATGTGCCCCCCGAATCTTGTAAAGCCCCCCCGGGAAATTGTCTTGATTAACATATCCAATATAATTTGCTCATTTATTATGTTTAATTTATAAATTTTATTACCTGAGAGAGCATAACTTTTTGAATTATTCCATTAGATGGAACAAACATTATAGGAAACTACTTGCCAAAACTTTTTAAAATCAGCATTATCATTCATAATCGGTTTAGTATAACAAAGTTTCCGTCTTTTGACAAAATTATTTAGAAATAATTTTCATCCTGATAATAGTGATGCCTTCACCAAAAGACATCTGGCTCAATCATTCAAGATTTTTTATGAAATTGAGTACATAATATAGGAAAAAAGCTAAGCCACCTTTAAGTAACCTTAGTACCCCCAAAAAAAATTTTAACTCTCGTATTTTAGATTCAGATTATCAAAGTTGTCATTTGTAAACATTAGAAGAAACGTGACCATAATTAGACGGAACAGTTACCCCAAAAACCCAACAAATTTTAATGACCTTGTCAATTCCCTTTATGAATCGATTGGGTAAGTTATTTAATGTTTTTAATTTAAAGTTTTAAACCAAATATATTTTCTATTGAAAAACAATTTAAAATGGATACAAAATATTTCGAACAGTTCACTTTAAAAATATAAAATAGATTCAGTTCCGGTTCGTAATATCTTTTTATATTTTCATTATTTATCAGCACTTTTAATTTTAATAGAAAAATAAATTTACCATTAGTAATACTCAATAAGGTTTCAAATTTTGATTTGTCACTTAATTTTAGACACATGAATGTCAGTTTTCAGATGGGACATATGGACAGTGATTACATTCCTCGGTGTAAAGTTATCTTAGATGGTGAGCAGCTGGAACAATGTTAAGTTTAAATATTTAGGATATCTTGGGTGAAAATAGAATGGATGAAGCAGAGTGTAGTAAGGAAAATAAATTTTTTTTAGACGTTTTGGCAAAGATAGCAAGGATTAACAACAGCAAAGTAGTTAAGAAAACCCTCAAACATCAAAAAATAAAAAGGGCGTAATGTTGGCATCCCTCACCCCGTCAACGGGGAGACGCTCCTTGGAGGGAATAAAGATGACTGTGAACCTGGCAAAAACAGCATTGCAAATTTGGCGGAAGGAGGTTGAAGATGGCAACGCAGGAGCCGTCTTCAAACATCTTATTTCGGTGCATAAAACCGCATCGTCAGGGCAAACCGCCAATTATTTTGGCAATGCAGTTTTTGCTAGAGCAATTGAAAAATATTTGAAATATATTTAACCAGTCTACCTGATAGACTGCTTTATAGGAGGCGATTCTCCTTTTCCCAACAGCAAGTGAAAAACGCTAGCTCTACTATTTAATAATGTAAAGGCTGATGAAGAGTATAGTAGCTCAAAAGGTCTCGGTTCACTGGAATGCTGCATACACCGAAGTTGACACCGGTGTCTCTATTCATCACCCAGAAATTTTGTACGGAAGAAAATGCTCAACCGAGAGGACGGCCAACATGTAAAAATTCGATGTGATCAGAGAGTGAGTCTCGCATACTGTGCCTAAGGCGATGTAGCACATAGCAGAAGGAGTGCAAAGGAAACCACCGTCGTACATACGAGTTTGAATGGTTGACTGGAGGTATCGGTCGTGATTTTGACAACTATATGAAGCCTAAGGAGAGGTCTGGAGGGTCATTGTCTGGAGACCCCTAAGTCATTAGCACCATTGAAGATGTTGAGAGTGGAATAGACACCATCCCAAAACTGAACAAAAAAACGGAAGCCGAGAAGAAGGTCCGGGAAGCGGAGGATTCGGACCTATATGAAGAACGGGAGGAAAGACATCTCCTCGGAATCCAAACACAAGAGTCCAACCCTGAAATTGAACACGAGGTAGAAGAGAAAGTCCTCTCGACCATATAGGAAGAACCTAAAGTAGAACTTTAGCTTTATAACATAAATTATACTAGTTTATATTACTAAACTAATTATTTGTGATGAAATATGAACCTTGCTTCTACTCAATATAAACAAATAAAAACAATTGGTAGGTATTTAAAATTTAAAGTATATTTGGAGAAATCAATTAGTCAGTGAGGAACTTTATTTACATCCTTAATGAATAGGCCTAATCAAATTTAAGATTTTTGATATCATGATTTGTCACAATTTTTTTTTTTTTATCAAAACATGCCGAAGTCTTCTGGAAAAACTCCTCCATAAAGTATTAAAATTAAGTGCTATAAGGTTGTGGTCAGATTGTGAAAGGAAATTTTGTACTTACATCCTTATTGAAAAGCCTAATCAAATTTAAGAATGTTTTTATAAAATAGGCACTTGCACGATTTTTTTTGTTATTTTATCAATTAACTCTAAATTTTAGTGTTACCATAAGAAGGTATTAAAATAAAGTGCATTGGGAGAAATCAATTAGTTGAACCAAAAGGTCTAACAAATGTACCGTTTATATATATATATATATATATATATATATATATATAGATATTTATATATATATATAATATATATTAGTATATTATTATATATATATATATATATATATATAAATTATATATATATATCCTAAGTTTTACTGACCAGGGTAAAATATTTTTTTTCCTTTTTTTCATATGTTATTATATGATAGTAACAATAAATTTCAGTGTGAATAAACTGTAATTATTTAATAATATCGTGTACTTTGTTACCCATCGTAAACTTGGCAGCGCCCGGGACTAAGCGACGTCTCGGAATATTTTCTCTAGTGCAAAAATCTTACCCGAAAACATGAACAAATATGGGCTCATGTCGATTATCTGCCTCCAGTTAACCTCAAGCAAATTTAAAAAAAAAAAAAAAAAAAATCTATGTAATCGGAAAAAGTGTTGAAAGTTCTCTTGGTGCAACATTTTTTTTAACAGAGTGAAATAAATATATAAAAATAAATTATATAAAATTAATTAACATATATATACGACAAGTAAAGGTTATGTTAGAGATTAGTTAGTTTACATAGATTTAAATTATATATACGTTAAGTAAAGGTTATAAGTTTAGTTAAAATACATAGATTTGAACTTTATAATATTTTTAGGGGTGTGAAGCTGCTTTAATAATAAAGTTTCAATTTGACTTTAGGCATTTTCACTTCAATTTTATGAAATGTGTTCAAATTCATACAACCGATATGTATATGAAGGTACAGACAGATAGTCGACAAGATCCAAAATCTTTTACGGCAAAGTATATCCACATAGGTTAGGTCGAAATTTACTGCATCGTCGATCCATATAGGTTAGGTTGAGGATAACTGCCCTCTAAATTCAGGTTATGATGTTTTGTTAGATAAACAAATTATATATATTATATATATATATATTTAGATAATATATCTATACAAAAATATTTTCTCTACGCATTTATATAAATATATAATATATATATATATATATATATATATATATATAATATATATATAAATAATACGAAACGTATTTTGTCCACAAACAATTTAAGTTACCTTAAATTCTTTCACGTATTGGCACTAAAATCTCGTTTTCCAACATTTTGTTTTTGTTTTACTTCATTATTAAATTTTTAATATTTACCATATGTCGTTAATCTATCTCGTTCAGCCTTTCTCTTCAGAAATTAAAACTGAATAATATACGAATTAAAAAAAAAAAACAAAACGAAAAACAAAAAAAAAATGCTTATTCTTAATAACTTAAACAAGGATATATATATATATATATATATATATTATATATATATTATATAATATTATATATATATATATATATATATATATATATATATATATATATATATTATATATAATATATATATATATTAATATATATAACATATATAGTATATATATATATATATATATATATAATGAAAAATTTGAATATTGTACGAGAATTTTGGAAAACACGAGAATTTCTATGAAGCCAACTATCATCCCTGGATTTCCCTATACCAATTTCGTTTTGAAAGTTGGGCTCGTTCGCAAAGCTCGCGGGGTTAAATTTAATAAATTAATTTTAATATATTTTCAGCCTTCTAATTTATTGATTTTATTTTCCCGTCAATTTTTATACTCATAGAATATGTATATTTAAATTTTCTAGTTTAATTTAGATAAAAAAAAAATAAAAAAATAACCGAGAAACTCCGCATAAATCCGATTAAATGTTCCTGGGAATTGGAATTAATTTAGCATTAGAAAAGCAGAAGAGTCTCGATAAAACTTTGCAATCGTTGGTCTGACGTTTAATTAATGATAATTTATTCGGTTGATAAAAAAATATTCAAGAGATTCGATAATCGTCAGTTGTTTGTTGCGAAGGGAGAAAATTTTACAAGTAATAGTTTTAACGTCCACTTTGCCGATCACAAACAAATAAGAAACGATGCACAGTATTGTAATTGGAGGCAAACTTCTATTAATATGTAATTTGTATATCTTATAACTTCTCTTCAAACAAAAGTAGTAAATAAAAAGTAGCGCAAAGCTTTCCATTTGCTCACGGAACGACAAACCTCGTCAAAATGGCGTCTAATTTCTGCCGTATACAAATAATTGTCGTTTAACTTTCAGCACATCGTACGTCTGGCAAAAAGTTTTGCATATTTTTTCAAAAAATTCTACAAACTAAACTAAATTGGTAACCTGAGTTTCTTTTTAAAATTGAAGTAATTATTTTTTTTTTAAACGAAAATATATATTTTTTTTAAATTAAATTATATTATATAAATATATATATATATTATATCATATATATATAAAAATCACTTCAATTCCCGATTAAGTAAATTTCAGTATATATAAATATATAAATATATATGTACCTAGTATTTTTATATTATAATAATGTATTATATATATATATATATATATATATATATATATATATATATATATATATAGTTAATATATAATGTTATATGACCCTGTTTTAGCCAACGGTCAGTTTTCAATTTTTTTTTTTTTTTAAATGATATTGACTCTAGATGATACCAACAGATGATTTTCATTGGTAACGGACTTAATTTAAAAATATATAGGACAGTTACGTTTTACGGATCCGAAACTATAACAAATTTTTTTTTTTAACAAAGGAATACCCAAGG
>JABUQX010074106.1:0-5000 GCA_015478945.1 Trachelipus rathkii | reverse complement strand
ATGCAGCCATCGAACTCATAACCATTCATTGGGGAACTAAAGAATTAAAAAGATGGATATGAGTGGCTAGGCGATGATTTAACTGAATTTTCACGCTCGGATAGTCAATAGAAACAAGTCAACAAAATTCTAAAGATCATTCACTTCCCTCTATTCATTATTCAACGGTTGGTAAAGCTGTAGGGAAAGGTGCAACGTGCCAACGAGGAATCCGGAGGTTAGTATATCGATATTGATACTTTTTTCTCTCTCCGCTTCATTAAAACGTTAAGTATATCAGTAATAAGAGAAGAAACTCGATGATAATTTTCTACAAACGACTACTCTCGATATAATTCAGAATAATGTTTTAATTATTCAGTATCCGAAGTCCCCAAAGAAAAATCAACATATTTTTTTTACTCTAGAAAATTTTGAGCAGTTTTCTTTTTTCGTAAATAACAGTATTCAGAAAGATGTGTTGTATTTTTCAGGCGTCGTTTGTATGATGGGACATTTTGTCTGACTTCAGCGAGAAGGAGGAGAAGACGAGATACAGGTGATGATCATAAAGAGAAAGAAGTAAAGGCGACTATAGTATAAGCGGAAGAACCAATTTTCATTGGAAGGAAGGAATTAGTCACCCTAGTTAGTGCGGTATTTTATCTTTTCAACATTATTACAAGTTAAAACTATTTTTTGAGAAGAGTAATTCGTTTTATATGAGATACAGGGGATAATACTTGTTTTGATGTAAGTTAAATCTTGAAATTAAGTTTTTAACGGTATGATGTTAGAAATGTTTAAGTTTACATGCTAAGATTTTTCTACTTTTACTCGAAGCTTAGTATTTCCTGTCAAGAAGTAAAATTCACCTCGCTGCTAATTTGAGGGGCCATGAGTTTAGTGTGTTACGTTAAAAGCAAAGTAAACGAGCATCTCAAGATATAGCGTTAATATATATATATAAAGGGAAGTGGAATAGTAAGAAAAGGTAGTAAATAATTAGTTAGATATTATTATATTATTATAGGCTATATATAAATAAGAGTAGACAGTAAAGAATTTTATATTACTATATAAGTATAAAGTATAGTGAGACCAAAAGTGATACTGATATATATATAGTGTGAGTCTTACATTTAGAGGCGAAGATGTCTCGAAAAACTGCGACTCGTACAGAAACAGCAAGGATATTGGAATCAGCGTATGAAAATAGTTAACGGAAATGTATAAAGAAAGCCAAACTTCATTTGAAGCTAATATTGAGAAACAGAATGGAGAAAACGCGCTTTTAGCATTCTACTTTTTAGAATCCTCGTTCATGTAATTACTAACAAAGCAAAAGGAGAATGTTTGATAATTATATAAGGATTTATGTATTAATTTATATTTAATAGATATATATATATTTTAAAACTAAAGGAAATACCCCAAGGGTAAACCGCATAGATGGCAAGAGTCGGCTCGAGCCCCTTAAAATGGTCCTCTAATGTTTAAACATTACAATGATATCCAAAATAATACTTATCTGATATTTCTGCGTACGAGTCGTAGCTTTTAGGAGATATTCTGGCGCAGCTTAATTAAAATTTGACCATAGAGTAATATTAGATTAGAGGATGATATATAGATATAAGAGAATACGTATATATATAGAGAGTAATTATGTTATATATATATTAAATATAAGGCTATTGCCTGAAATAGGGAATTTCCTCCTCCAGGAATATCTTGTACAGCCTATAATTATATTAGTAATTTAGATATATGAAAAGTAGTGTTGAAAATAAATACAGTAAATAAAAATGTTCTATTATGATATTCGGCAGTAAGAAATATATATATTTGAGCATTTAATAATATTGAAAAGCCTAATTCTTGAATAAATCTTATCTATTATCTCTATATGATATATCTAAGTTTGTATCAGCTCTCCATTCTTGCTATTAATTGAACAATGGCGTCAAAGTTTGCGTTCGGTTTCTTCACCTTAGCGCAAAAATCGTATAAAAAGATTTCCTCGTAACATCCAGAACGGTATACAGAAAAGTTCCGCATGTATTAGTCTGTAAGGATATATTTATTATCAGCAATATTTTTATTATCATTGAGTTTACACAGATAGATTTATGAATCGTCTTTACGAGAACTGTAAAGAGAATTGCTGAGAATTACCGATTGCGCTTAGTGACGAAAACGAACGAAAAACTTTAGAAATTTGTAGCACCAAAATGCGCAAAACGCCCAACTGCCTCTTAATGTTGCAGCGTAGTTGCTAATTCTGACTTACTCTGAATCCCTACAAATTTCAGACTTTGTTCTTGTAAAATGGAAGGTATTTTCAGTAAAAATACATTTCAATAAACAACCGAGCTCTCTCCCTCTCTCTTCCTCTCTCGTCTCTCTCTCTCTCTTCTATAAGTGTACCTATGAAATAATATATGACATATATATATATATATATTATAATTTAGGGCAGGTATATAATGGAGTTAATGTGAGATGAAATATTAGAGGAATAAGTTATTATATAAGTTATAAAATAAGTGAAAAATATTGGTATTAATAAAAAAAATTAGTAAAGATATATATTTTTAATCCATATAATATTGAATCTTACTCCAAATGACCGAACATACACTTTCAGAATTAATCCGAATATCGATATTTTTGGACGATGTAGAATATTCTATACGAGAGAGAGGACGTAAAAAAAAAAGTGGGGCCCAAAATTTGATAATTTTTTAAAATATATCGACTAATGTATCTATAATCGATATTTTTTAAATTAATCGCATCCCTAAAAAGCTATGAGCTTTCGTAAGTCAACAAACTTCTGAGAACTAAAGACCTAACTAGGGGCTTATACTGCATTATCTGCTTACTGTACGACAGAACTAAATTTCCGAAACGTACGTTTATAGTAGTATATGATCTATATATTGTTATTTTTTGTTGATTTGATCACGTAAAAAATGCGGACGTACGATTATATCGACAGATGATTATTATTATATTTATTAATTTTATATTATTATTATTAATTAAATATTGATCATTATATTATTATTAATTATTATTATATTATTATTATTAACTATGTATAATATTTAATAGAGCGATTCTCTCGTATAGAGCTGGTTTAAAAAGGTTAATTACTCCATCTGCAATTTGCTTATACATGTGTACCTTTGTCCAACGACAGAAAAGAAGTCTTCTTTGGCAGTATGAGTCCAAATGCTTCGGGGAACTAAGAGATTAAAGAGTGTAATGATGTGAAGTCTGAACCTAGATACTTCTGAATTTTCACTCTCCGATAGTCAATAGAAAGGCAAGTTCAATCAATTTAAAGAATTATTTTCTTTTAATCAACTGCGAATAAAAGCTAGGTTAATATAGCACATAAACTCTATTTTGGAACAACGATGGACTAACACTGGCTTACTTGCATTTCTGCTTACTGTTACGAAGCAACTGAAAATTTCCGAAAAGCGCTTCAATAAAAAACAATTTTTTTGATTGATTTGATCATCATTAAAAATGCAATTATGATTATGCGAGAGTTTCTATTATTATTATTATGATTATTTATATATTATTATATTATGAAATTATGTATTATAATTTATTATTATTATTATTTAAATTATTATTATTTTATTATTATATTAATAATATAATAATAATAATAATAATATATGATAATAATAATATTTAATAATAAATATAATAATATATATTAATATTAATATAATAATAATAAACATTATTAATTACTTATTTATTATTAATAATATTATTATATTATTTAATATTAATTATTATTATTATTAAATTATTATATATTAATTATTGATTATTATTAAAAATATGGGTAGATGGTTAGCGCAGCATACGTTTAATTGATCAATACAATAAAACAGCTGGCATGAAAAGTACTTTGCATTTTTCCGGATGTTAAATAAATGATTCCTGTATGAGAACTCCATATGGAGTATGATATAAATTTACATGGTGAAGACCCAAACTGAAGCTTAGTACATCAAAACAAGAATCCTCATGTGTTTCAAATAATTTGAAGGAGTTGATAACTTTATTTGCGTAGGGAAATGCTGAAAAAAGATAGTTTGCATTCATCTGTGCAATGCGCTTTTTCTAGCTGCTAAAGTCTTTAAGGCTTTCGATGATCGTGTCTTTCCTAAAGGCTATGTGGCTGAAAAAGGTAATTTCCCACCGAACCTCATAAAAGCGTTAGCGAGAAAAGAAAACTAGTATTCCTGCGATACAGCAAATTAAGTTACTAAAAAGGTATTTTAATGTGTTCACTGGTGTGCCATAATCTGAGAAGGAAAGTAATGTAAGCTATGAGACATGAACGAGGCTTTACTGCCTCATGCATAGAAGACATTCGAAAATGAAGCGTGGATGGGAGGAGTGTTGGTCTTGGGAGTGCGAGAGTATGTGGTGAACAAACCTCTTTGTTCAGTATACGTTGGTTTAAAGCGTCAGGAAAGGCCTTTGAGATATCGTTCAGCTAGGAGTTGTAGTGAGTTACCGGAAGGCTGAAGATACATTGATGCAAGGTATAGTATTTCTAATGTGTGTCTTATAATTAGAGAAGGATGCGCAGTAGTATATCTAATCTAATAAAACAGATTTTATGTATCTGCTGGTTGGTTTCTGCTACAAAGGTAATTATCCTGTAATCGAATATTTCTGAAAGTTGGTTTATTCTTTATTTTTCATGCAGTCTCTTACAAGCTGTGAAATTTTACCTTATTGAACAATGCTATACAGAACTCTTCTTTTGTTGGTATTGTGGTTATACGAGTCATTTTTCTTCTTGTAGGTTTTTGTAGAACAGTAGCTAAGTTTTTATTTTATTTATTTATTTCTAATGTTCGAGCTATAATATCATGATGCAGTTTTTATTTCCGCCAGGTATTAAGGACATCCTAGCATGTTAGCATGTAAACTGTTAGGTATTCCCGTTGGCGTTGGATTGGGCTTCAAGATGA
>JABUQX010074105.1:0-14743 GCA_015478945.1 Trachelipus rathkii | reverse complement strand
GCTAACAAGTTTGTGCAATAAAAGTGGGAAGTCTGATGTAAAATAAGGGAGTGTCATTTGAGGCCACATGCGATATAAGTAATAAGATTAATAAGGCAACAATCCTCTTTGTTTGTGTTTTGCGTACAAGAAATAGTTATACTTAGTTATGTTAATCATTTATTTAAAAATTTATTATTATAATTATTATTATTACTATAATTATAATTATTATTATTATTATTATTATTATTATTATTATTATTATTATTATTATTATTATTATTATTATTATCATTATTATTATTAATTTAGTATATTCCACCCACGTAAAAGTTAAGCTTATTCACTACTTGTCTTGCCACATTTCCTTTTATTTTCACTGTATAGAATAATGTAAGTAATAAAGAAAAAAGGTTCCAATACTATTTTCAATATATGACTCCACCCTTTTTATTTCAAAGAACTTTTTTATTTCCAAATTAACTTTCGAAAACTTTCTTTTATCTTTGATCATGTTTTTATCAACCAAAATCATTGACGTTGTCGGAATTTTTTTTTATGATTCAGGATTTTAGATTTCGGGAGTACAGGGGTTCAATATCCTTAAGTGAAATAAGGCATTGTGTTTTTCCTTTTTTTTATATATATATATATATATATATATATATATATATATACTCTCTGCCATATATATATATACTACTGCTACTGCTCTTTCCTATATATATATATATATACTCTCTCTGCATACTGCTGCTGTAATATATATATATATATATATATATATATATATATACTGCTGCTGCTATTTTCTACTTTATATATTTATATATTATATATACCTTAGCCTTAGTATATATATATATACTGCTGCTTAACATATATATATAACGCTATACTGCTCTATGTTTATTTATATATATATATATATATATATATATATATATATATATATATATATATATATATATATATATATATGTGTGTGTGTGTGCTCTCTCTTCTACCATATATTTACTACTGCTATACTGCTATATGCTCTTATATATATATATATTTTTATATACTATATATCTACTCTCTCTCTCTCATCTGCTATATATGTATACCATGCTATACATCTGTATGCGACATTGTGTGTGTGCGTGTGTGCGCGCGCGCGTGTGTGTGTGTGTGTTGCGAGAGGCAAAGCAAGCCGGTAATGGAAAAAGGAAGCCACTCGTGTTACCAGTGTATTACCTCGAACAGAGAGGAATCAAATTTTAAGCGAAATAAAGGACTACGAAAAAGAAACACACGATCCCAAATTGTCACAATAAATGCAAGTACTTTTGCTGGAAAGGAGGAGGAGAAGGAGGAGGAGACCGTGCATCTAATGGTTAAGAGGAAACCTGGATGTGTTGTGGGTCTGTAAGGTGAGGTACCAGGGGAGGAAGCTAAGAAGTTTCATAGAGACAATGTAATGATCAACAAGGGGAAAGATCAAGAAAGAAAGCAGGTAGCGGCGATTATTATGAGACCAGACCTGTATAGAAATGGAATGGAAACTCTGTTAGTAAATGAAAGAATAATGGCGATGACGGTAAAGATGAAAGAGAAAACAATGAACTTAATTCAAGTATATGCACCACACCAGGGAAGATCACTAGAGGAGAAGACAGAATTTAGAAAGGCTCTCAAACAAACGTATGACACATTGAGAAGAGGGAAAAAATTTATAATGAGAGATATGAACGCTCATGTTGAAACGGGTAGAGAAGGAGAGGAGACGGTGCTGGGGATGCACAGAATAGAGGATAGAAATGTTGATGGAGAGCACCTGATCAACTTTGCTATAAGAAGCAGTATGGTGGTTATGAATACTTTCTTCAAACATGAAGAAAGCAAGAAAAGACGTGACATAGGTGGGGTGTAGAGGAACAGTGGTTCACAGAAAAAAATGAATGACATGATACTAACCAACCACATGAGAATGTTTGAGGATGTGAAAACCGTACCCACAATTTCACTAGATTCAGACCATAGAATAGTACTAGACAAGCTGATTTGGAAAAGATAGAAAAAATCATCTAAAAAAACAGAAAAGAAATACTTTTTGGAGAGGCTGGGCGAGGAAGGTATGATGGAGGTGTTTAATAATAGAATCACACAAGAATACGAAGGAGCAAAAGAACAGTAATCGGCGGAGGAGAGTTGGGAGACCTTTAAAATAGGAGTGGATCTGATTGCAAGTAAAATACTAGGAAAGAAGAAAGTCGCACGGGGGGAGGAAAAAGAAGACGGTATGTTGGAATGATGATGTTAAGAGCGCAGTGATACCAAAAACAAAGAATATAGGAAATGGGTGAAGACAAGAACAGAGGAAAATTAGAGAATATGCAAACGCAAGAAATCATTCAGAGGATGTAAGGAGGAGAAGTACAGGTTCTACCTGGAGCCGAATAAGAGGAGAAGTGAAGGAAGATTCGCGGAGCACAAAACAACTTTTATATGGAATGGCCAAAGGCATGAGAGGAAATAAGGAACCCGAGATATATGCGGTTCTGAATAAGGAGGGAGAAAGATAGAGGGTGTATTTCGAGGGGTTGTTAAACGTGAAAGAATAGTAGGAGGGAATGGTGGAGGTACTCCTGAGAGAAAGACAAGAACAGGAAGAAACTAGTATGATATAGATAGAGGGAGCGGAGAGTTCAGGATACGATGGACTGAATAACGAGCTGTTCAAGACAGGGGAGGGAATAACTAAATATTTGGTTAACAAGAGCATTAAATCAAGTACGGAACTTCGGAATTTTAGGAAAGCAATAATTTGTCCGATACATAAGAAGGGAGAGAAAAGCACATGCAAAAATTATAGAGGAACAGTTTTGTTTGTGGAAGTGAGTAAAATTTATGAGAGGATACTAGAAAGAAGATTGAGAATGGAGATCGAGGATAAGATTGAAAAATGGCAACACAGTTTCAAACCAGGAAAAGTACGACAGACCTGATATTCTACATGAAGATTCTGACATGGCAAATCATGGAGAGAAATGGGAATCATATGCGAGATTCATAAACTTAAAAAAAACACTCTCAGAATAAAGAAGGAGATACTGTGGAGAGTGTTCGAAGACCCGTGTAAAAGTTTGACAGCAGTCATTAAAAGCATATACGAAGAACCAATAAATATATTCGTTGGAGGTGGAAGTATGAGATGGTTTTGAGTGAAGACGGGGCTGAGACAGGGAAATGTATGGTCTCCGTTGCTCTTTGCACTATACCTGGACAGTTGTCTTAAAATGAAAGGACGATGAAAATTCCAGACATACTTTTATAAGTAAGTTAAATGAGGTTGACTTTTCATACATACAGAATGATCACATTTTTTATAAACCTGTCCTACATTACTTATGGCTTTAAAATATCTACTTCGATATTATTTAAACAAAATTGATTTATTATTATATATTTAAAATTATTATAAACTTTTGATCCATTGTTCTACTCCGACAGTTAATTGAGTGTACTTTTCATCTGGTGCCCTAGAGATGAAGAAGACACCTGGAAGTTGAGTCAAATGCCCGAGATCGTATAAAAAACAAATTAAAAATCAATATTATATTGCGTTATAAAACGCATAGGCTGTATATAACATAGAAATAGGAGTACTAACATATGATAATATATTAACTCATTAATATTCTATAGTAAAAGTCATATTATTTTATAGTATTAAGAATAGTCAACAATAAGTAAATAGGCTAATAGGGTATATAAATAATAAGGATTAGATATAAGAGACATAAGTAAGAAGACAAAGAGTAGGATAAATGATCAGATACGTTTAACAAACGACGTAATAAGTAGATATTAAAGCTATGTTAAGTAAAGAGTGTATATATGAGTATAACAAAATAATTAAAGGATGGCAAATGGTAAAGCTTGCATAACGGTACTTAATAAAAATCTGACAAAATATTATAATGAATTGGACGTGGTGGGGCTTAGGTTAGGTGCCACGATCGGGTAGATGAAAAAAATATGGCCTGCAGATAACTATGGCATGAGCGGTGTTTTAAAAAGGATAGTTCGCGTAGAGTATTTAAAGAACTGACTCAAAATCCTACTAATTTTAAAAATTACTGGAAATTCCTGCTATGGGCGTGTATATCAAAAAAGATTTTGCGTGAATAATGAGTATTTCAGAAAAGCTTTATAAAGGTTACATAAGCTTGAATTTTATCTTCTTCACGAGACTGTTAATATAAATTTTATGATTAGGATTTATATCTTAATTTCATTCATATTTTACATTATTTCTGTTTTAGATGTATTAATTAATTTATTTCGATTTCACCTTTTAGTTTTGTCGTTCTGTATTAATGTCTTATGTTTTTTATGTTTTGATTCCCGCGATATAGACAATATATAAAGAGATAAGAGATAAAAGAAGAAATATATATGTGTTATGTAGACGATTGAGGTGTATTGAGCATTGTAATGTATAAATGTTAGATGATGCTGTACTGGATAGCGGCACGCCTATGCATTTAGCCCGGCGCAGAGGCTTATTTATGTTGACTCGTAATTACTGAACTATCCACTGGTCTTATACAACAGCTCCATACACTGAAACATGAATACAGATGGAGGCAATCCAATCTTCTCAGGTGGAGACACTGTTACCCAATAACCATATACACTGCGTCTCTCGAAAAAGAGCGCCAGATAAAGCTCCACGAGACTTCATCCTATCCAGACTCCGTCCCCTCTGTTACCATTGAACTGAGTGTAGCTCGTCATAGTAAAACTCATAACATAAAATAACACACATAACTTAGAGCACAAATGACTCACAGAAATTCCCTCTAAGGGTGAGCCAGCTCAAACTGCTCAGTAGGGATATAGTCCTCAGCTATATTGAATGCAGCACTACTGCTTACACGTCTCGAAAATCTCCGAATTTGCTGGCCACACTATCACGATGCCCCAGACAAAACCCTGTTTGCGCATTCGCCCATTGACTATCTATTTCTAACTTTACAATAATTACTGTTGAGTAGATACAACAGCTACCCGACTCAGGGAAGACACTCACGCGCCGTTCGAATCTAGGGGAGAGGTCTGTTCTAGAAATAGCATCAAGAGAACTTCAAGATCCTAGTCCTATTCACATCTTCCATCTCTTCTCTAATTCTCTTACCAATAGACACTCGGGTCTCAGGGATTCTCTAAACCACAATCCTACTATAATAACTTATGTCCTATCTATAATTCCAAAAAGAAACCGGGATACATAATGTATTGTCAACATGGTTTCTACTACTTACAACTGGCTAAACTGACACCCCTCTTCGAACTTTAAGGCAAAAATGGGTGAAGAATCAGGGATGTCTACCAAAACCTTGGATCTTAACCACTAAAACCACTTTCAGATTATTTTTATTTTCATCAGCATTTTATATTACGAAATTTGGATTTTCAAAGTCGTTAAGCGTCACTATTAATTTCTCAACCGAGCAGCTCATACCGAAGATGGCCTAATATATATATAGTAACATAACATAGGAACCTGTTAAATCATGACTTCTTATGTAATTCACTAAATCCAAGCGTACAACAATATCAATAACACATTAACAACATAACCCTATATTACAGTGAAAGACTTTCGATACGCTAAGTGCTAAAACGTAATACCGTAGTGGACAGGCATCACAACGAAATGGCACATGACCACCTGCTGCAGTCAAAATCTGTATTACGATTTACAACTCTGCAATAATCATCACGGTGTCTACCTCTTAACGCCGGAACAGCCATACACCGGAAGATTTGATAAGCAGTAACACTAGTGCTTAGCCAGTATATCATGCTATCTTACTAACATCACTAACAGTAAACGGCCACACTGAGACTTGATCCGCACTTCATAATATCACAAACCGACCTTACTACGTTACTTGCAAAACCCTCTACCGGTTAATTAACCCTCACCAATCGCCTAGACCAATCTCCTCTAAAACTCTCTATCAACTGGGTACTCACATACATCAAACCAATAAGCATCAATCAAATGATATATAATACTACCCTTCACACGCCCGCCCAGTAGGGGCTGCTCCATCAGCCTAACACCATAATATCCCTAGATTACCCACTCTCGGAATATCTGCAAACCCCATCCAATAGACACATATAGGAAAACCAAATATATAGTAATATATATAATATATTACGTTGAATTTAATATAAAGTATAATAGTATATATAATATATATTTATATATAGGTATATATAATTTGCAATACTATATATATAGGCTATATATATATAAGTATTAGTATATAAATATATTAATATATATATATATATATAATATACACGTTCTGGATGTTCCGCCCACCACTACTTCCTTGAACCACACCTTCTGCCCATGTTTCACCCACTACATCACCTTCCCGTCCTACTAACCTTCCACCACCTTCCGCTCCCCCTATTGCCCCAAACAACCTCGGCACCACCACACCTTCACATCTCCTTAACTGCTTCAACTACCTCTTCCCCCCACCATATCTCCATACTTGCCCCTATGCGTTTTTTATGGCACTTTAGATCGGATCAGATGGTGGCTCTACGTCGCTCTACGCCTAACTATCAATTGGAGTTACTGCTTTGACTCAGCTTGCAGGCTTTTGGCCGATAAGGGTGGGGATCTTAATCGTTGGTGGGGAGAGCGAGTTTCATTCCTTCGTTTCAACTAAAGGCGTTCTCTCCTCAAACATCCATGGTTCAATGCCCGTACTTGTTTCTGCCAATCAGATGCCGTCATTCCGTGCGTGTGTGTGTTGTTGTGTGTGGTGGTGTGTGTTGTGTTGTGTGTGTGTGTGTGTGTGTGTGTTGTGTGTGTGGCTGTGTGTGTGTGTGTGTGTAATGTGTGTGTGCCCACCATCCAAACTAAAAAAAAAAAAATAACCAAATCGATATAAACTACACACATTCATGTTTCGCATTACATAAACCCTACACATCATGTACGTAAATAGGTGCACATGTGTACGTATGTTTCTTCGCTGTGAAGTAATCTTCATCAAACCCATTTACAACATATTTCGTAAAGTTTCAGCTGATCTTAAGATTACTACACCAAAGATGTTTAAAAATTTTTATATACGGAGAAATGTTTTGCAAACAGCAAAAAAGAGAGAAAAGAAAATGAAAAAGATTAAAATAAAACAAGAGGAGGGATTAAATTGAGCTCTGGTAGTAATTCTAAGGTAAAAAAAATTTCAAAAGTTAAAAGGAGTGAAATTTTGCAAGGTGGAATAAGTAAAGAAGAAAGCCCTTCCATATTTCCTAACAAGAAAAGAATTCTAACTCATCCCTGCCTTCATCAAATACTCACCGGACTCTTTACTGAACACGAATAATGTATTAACACACACTGAACACACCGATCCTCAAATTACCACCTATGATGAAGAACAGGTTCTTTCTTTTTCTTTCAATTCATGATAAGTTCAACATATTCAAATAACTTATTTGCATCCAAAATTAAAATAGTGGGAAAAAAATAAAAACAGTAAACAATGAGTTTTATTAGATTTGTTCACTTAAAAAGCAAAAAATAAAAATAAAAATGCATACATAATAATATATATAATAATAATAATAATAATAATATAATAAATAATATATAGTGTATAAAGAACATATAAGATGAATATATTTTTCTATATTAATATTTTTTTATATTATACATATACTACATAATATACTATATACTATATATAATATATAATAAATATATTAATATATATTATAAATATATATATATAATATATAATGATATATATAATATATACCTATATTATATATAAAACTATAATTATTATATATATAAATATAATAATAATATAAATAATATATTATATATATATAATAATAAATATATATACTATATATATAATATATATATAGTTAGAAAAGTAAACAAAAAATTTTGATCAGGAGTTTCTATAATCATGTTTATATTTACAACATGTTAAATAAAACAAATACTTGAAAAATACTTGAATCTGTTAGCCTACATCTCACCTAGTTCTGACGTCTCCCAGCACGTCAGCACGAGAACCCCCCAACTACTGCTACTAAAACGATATATAAGGATAAACACCACTCTCTCTATATCTCATATCTTACCTATTTTTCCCGTCTATCCTATACATCAATTCCGGACCGGAACCAATCTTTCAAAAAATACCTGGATCCGGAATCGCGATTCTGTATTCTGGTTCACACACACACACACACATACCTATATATAGTATATAATATAATATATATAAAATAATATAATAAAATATAATAATAATATATAACCTTATTACACTATGTTAAACCTAAACCTAAACCTAACTAACCCTAATGAACTAACCTATTATATCTTTAATACACCACCGCTTTCCTACTCATTTCTCATACATAATCGATTTTAGTAATTCCATTCAGAGTACCTATAACCACCTCCTAAACACTAACATATATATTACATATCCTACATAAAACCAGTCACAATATATACTATATTATTATATATAAATAATAATTAATATAATATAGATATATTAAAATATAATATATAATATATAATATAATAATATAGTATATATAGTATATATATTAATATTAATTATAACCTAATATTAATATATAATATATAGATAGTAAAATAAATTATAGTATATATATATATATATTTATATATATATATAAATAATATGATATATATATATAATATAGATTATAATATATATATAATATAATATTATATAATATATATATATATTTAATATATATATATATATATATATATAATATATATATATATATTATTATATTATATATAATAGTTGATGGTTGAAATAATGCTAAACATTTTTCTTTAATTAATAATATAGCAGTATATAAATAAATAATTTATATATAAATATTAATATATTATATTATATATTACCGATATCACTAATATACTTATATATATATAATATATATATTATAATATATATATATATTTTAATATTAATTAATATATATATATAAATACAATCGATATATAATATATCTATATAATATATTAATAAATAATTATATATATTTAATATCTTGCAATGATTTATTATTTTAACCTATATGATATGCCACAATTATATATATTATTAATATATATATATATATATATATATATAGAATAATAATAATATATATTTATATATATATTATAATTAATAATAATAATATATATATAATATAAATATAAAATTAATATATATATTATTAATTAATATATATATATTATATATATAATACATTAATTAAATATATATATATATAATTATATATATATATAGTATATAATAATAGATATATATGATAATATAAATATAATTTATATATTAATATATAATATATATATATAATTATATATACCGTTATAAATATAATATATATATATTAATTAATAAGTGAAGAGTAATAATAATGAATAATTATAAATGATATGGATATAGATTATAGTTAGTATATTGGTAATTAAAGCGTAAGTGCTAATATATATTTAAGAGTATAGATGAAGTAGTGGATCAACCTGCGGGATAAAACCAAGAAAACGAGACTTATCAGTTGAAAGTGTCTGGAGGTGAATTAGAATATGTGAATTAGCACAAGCAAAATGTGTATACCCAATAATAGAGAAAATGTGAGTACATAGTATGAGGCTAATATTGTCATGAGCTATACCATAGGATGACTAATATACTTACATGTATACGAGATATCGCATAGTAGTGAGACTCACGTTATTTCATAACTATAATCAAGGGCTATTTTTATTACCCTTAATATAGGTACTTAATATTTACACTAAATATTTTAGAGATACGCTTATTATATTATTCGACTTCTATATCATGATACCTATATAAGTTACTACTATCGTCTGATTTTATTGTTACGCGTACAATAGCACTCCTAAGTTTTTTTATTTACTGACACGTACACATCTCACACCAGACTTCACCGAGTTAAAATCACAAGTGATTATTTAGACCTCAGCTCAAATAAAGTTGTATTACATTATTTCTATTATAGTAAGTTATGAAGCCTCAAAACATTATCTAGATTTGGTGTAGAAACATACAATCTTAAAATTGTACTCCAGCTTTCCCTTTATACCAACAAAGAGCCTATCTACAAAACTGTGTTATGAATGCTACAATCTGATTGCTATTGACCACCACTCTACGTATTTGTTTCAGACGTTGACTTAACAAAATTCTAATCTTACGCGTTCGTGATATGCTATTCAAAGAAAATTTATTCTGTCTTTACATTCTAAAGGCAACGTATAGTATAAGAATTTAACACGATGTGTGCCACCCCCCCCAGAATATATAATAATCATATTTCGTAACTATTTAAAAGCACATCGTCCTTGAGATGAGATGATATACTAACTGCCAGCTTGTAAATAATTATATCATATCCATTTTATACTAACTTGTATATTAGTAATTATCTCCATATATTATTATATCTAGCCTATTATCTATCTCTAGCACTCGTAATAATCAATGTATATAGTACTATTATAATTTCTATTTAGTACTGACTTATCTACTGTATCCACACCTACTATACCCCACTTATTAATTAGAATATATATAGGGTCGAACCCCTAATATAGTAGTCTCACTACTATACAATACTATACTATACTGTACTATAATATATATATATATAATCTAATAATAATAGTGCTATTGAAATTACTTATTTAATGATATCTCATTAAATATAAGTATAGGACCATATAAATGATAGAGTATTTTAGTATTTAGTCGTTGATGGCTATCTTATTATATTACATGAAAGTAGTAATGAGTATATATATATAGTATTATACCATTAACAACTATATAATATATATATATATATATATATATATATATATATATATACGTGACATATAACTAATATTACCCTTAGTGAGATTGACTATGTACAAGGTTTTTCCGTTGATATTGATATTATTCATATATATGAATAATAAAATAAGAATAAGTATAATATATATGTTATATTATATTCTTAGTATTATTAGTTTCCTATGTCATTTAGTATATATATATAAATGATATTAACTATATGGTAGCGTCATATTGGTGTTAGAGTGAGCAATTTATATATTGATATAAATAACTAGTAAATTAATATTATTGCTTATAGTTTAATGATGACGTTCAGCCGAGATTCAGAGTAGTAATGGAAGTGAAATATATTAAATTAGTAATACTATATATATATGGAACTTAGATTTAACCCTAGCGCCTCTCGCGGAGCGACTATTAGATGACAATAACTACTAAAAATAATATATAGAAAACCAACTCAGCTTCCAATTATATACATTGGGCATCAAACACACGATGTTCAATATGTGAGAGTGGACGCGTAAAAAAATATTATAGATTAACCTATCGTTGCTAATAAATTAAAACGATGAAACATATTAATACAATTTAATTTCGGTAATACAAAAGAGAAAAGAAATATGAGAGAATGTTATAAAGTTATGTAACTTTTTTCAGGCTCATTTCACCGAGTTTCATGAATTATTATTATTATGTATTATATTATTGATTATTCTATTATCGAACTTAAATCTAATAATTGGATGAACTCCGACGAATTATTATTATTATTATTAATTATTATTTATTACAGTTATTACAAAATGAGAGTTACTCGACGAAGTTAACTTCACGTACATCTATTCGTACAGTTGTACACTTTTCAATCAAAGATTGCCTGTCTATACTAGGTATCACGATTTTTCTTCGGTTTTTGATCTTACACTCCCTATGATCAAATGTTCATTACTCGCCTCTTATCGACTCCTATATTGTGAATGCCCATTTACCGAACGACCATCCGCATTCCAAATTTGCATCGCTGCGCTGGAAATATTAGTATATCTGAGTGTAATATTATATATTATATAATCTCCATAACATTCAGATCGTTCATTTTTATCTCTAACTTTACATTTAATGTTGCTTGCGTTTTGAACAATTTCAAATTTACCGTTGTCATCACTTTCTTCTCATTACAAGAGAAGATGATAAATGGGCGAAAGTTGTCGTTGTATTATAAATCTCTAGAACTAGTTGATCTAAGTGATTAAGTGAGGTGTGCAACTTGCACCACGACGGCATAAAAGCGCATAGATAAACTATACACTAGGACTTTATAGAATACTAATAGTGATAAATAAGTTGACAGTATCTGTAATATTATATACTTACCAGCTGGCTACATACGGTATATAGTACTAGTTACGAAATCACGGCCACAGCTGTTATATTATATACGCCGTGAGCAATCGTAAAGATATAAGGCGAAAGATGAGATATAACGCCTTAATAATATCGTATGCTATATTACGAAGGTACTACTGACGGCTAGTATATGAGGTAGTAGAGTATAAATTGATAACAGTAAAGCCATAAAGGTAGGCGCCACTGAAAGATCGAGCCTCCTCACTTACGCGCACATAGGTAAAGCTAAGTAACCATAGAGAGGAACATCGTCAACACTGCGCAGGAGAGTTGAGGAAGTACTCACATAAGCACGAACGTCTATTATATATATAATAGTATGATACTAGTATAATTGACTAGGATAAATAGGGTAAACATTCAATAGGTCAGGCAATAAGGACGCGAGGTACAGTGAGAGGATGGGCCCCGAAACACGTAGATAGACATAAGAAGGTATATCTCTTATATATAACATGAGTCACAATAATACTGAAACGGCTCAACGGGTATTATAAATGAGTAAATAAAATAAATGAATAATGTTGAGTGATGACGAATTTATGAAGTATATTATATATAGAGGGTACTAAAATAATTAGATAGATAGTAGATAGACAATAAAGATAATGATATATATATATATATATAGTATATTACATTACTAAATATAATAAAGAATATTATAATAAAAATATACAAAAGATCGATTTACACAATATAGAGAGAATAAAATAAGGGGATATACAAAAACCGATCGAGATAAAATATACCCAACTAATAACATAAAAGAACCATGCTACACCTCTATTACCGCTTTT
This sequence comes from Trachelipus rathkii, assembly GCA_015478945.1. Taxonomy (NCBI): domain Eukaryota; kingdom Metazoa; phylum Arthropoda; class Malacostraca; order Isopoda; family Trachelipodidae; genus Trachelipus; species Trachelipus rathkii. Next base: position 1,581 of record JABUQX010074105.1, on the reverse strand, counting down.
AATCTAGCGCCCTCCCATAAAGTGCTCTCTCTCTCTCACTCTACTCTTTCATTCCACTCCGACTCTCTCTTACTCTCTCTCATCATACATCTCTCTCTCTCTCTCTACATACTCATCACGTCTTTTAAGCTTCTTTTCATTTATGACACAAGAAGACAGTGGCAAAAGCTGAACACTGCATATCACTGTAAAAAAGCATCCTCGAGCAAGTCATTACAAATCTCAAGGACATGAGTATTGCGTGCACCCGTCATTCCCAATTAAGTCGATTTTTATTTTGCACTAACTCAATATTAACATGATAAGCATGCTTTATACCTTAGTATATAATGAATAATGCGCAAGTAAAATGTCATATAACATCTCTAACACTATTAACTTAAAAGTAACTATATATAATTCACATTGTTCTAATTATGCAGATATACTGAAAAGTTATATAAAACAGAGAAAAATGATAAAGTATCAGGATCATTTAAACTGTAAATTATGTAAAATAAATAATTAACTAACTATATTATACAAATACTATAATAGTACGTATAATCTTGATATCTCGCTGGGCTATAATCAGTTGTACCGCAGGCTATAATTTCAAGAGACCACATGCTAACAAAAGATAATAATCTTGTTTATTAACGAAAAATTTTTTGTATCATGCATCTTCAATATTAGAGCCGAGAATTGCTTATATTGAGAGAGAATATATATTATATTTAATTATGTTAATAATAAAATTTATTAATAGTTTAATATAAGTATATAAACAACCCAAATAATATAAAATAAATAGATATAATTAATAAAAATATAATATTTGTATAGTTATAGGGAGTTTTATCAGATAATCTATTAACATAAATAATATCTATATGAGTATATAATGTAATGAATAATTATTAATATAATATATAAAAGGAAAAAGATATAGATAAAATAATAAACAGTAAATACTATCATAATAGTAGTTCAAGTATATATGATAAAAAAGGAAATATTATAGCGGTATAACAATATAACTAAAAATAATATAATTAATAAAATATAAAAATATAAAATATAATAAATATAAAAATAAATATAATAAAAATTCTTACATTTATATTATATTTTGATCAAAGTATGTATAAAACTTAACAAAAATCCTACAAGGAGTTCCTTATATGCACAACCTTTATAGATAACTTAATTACATTATATGTAAACTTGGACACTTCATTAAAAGGTAAAAGAAAGAATATATTGGAAAATTTAAGCTACTAAAAAAAAAGAATATCGGAAAAAAAAATTCCATAACATAACCGGATCAAAAGTTACAAAGTGAAATATAATGATTAATACATTTTCTAAAATGTTATATAAATTTTATCATAATATAGAAAAAAAGTATTTAAGATAAAAATATCATAAAGATAAATATAAAAATAAATAGATAAGAATAAATAAACTAATATATATAATAATAATATAATTAAATTATAAATAACATGTAGAAGTAAATAAGTACATTATGTTAAGTACATAAAATATATTAAATAAGTAGTAATGTAATAAAGGAGAAAATTATAGCTGATATAAAAT
>JABUQX010074104.1:25000-31114 GCA_015478945.1 Trachelipus rathkii | reverse complement strand
TAGGTTAGGTTAGATTTGTTAGGTTAGGTTAGGTTAAGTTAGGTTAGGTTTTTTAGGTTAGGTTTTTAGGTTAGATTAGATTTGTTAGGTTAGGTTAAGTTAGGTTAGGTTTTTTAGGTTAGGTTAGGTTTTTAGGTTAGATTAGATTTGTTAGGTTAGGTTAGGTTAAGTTAGGTTAGGTTTTTTAGGTTAGGTTAGGTATTTTATAGGTTAGATTTTATAGTTTAGGTTAGGTATTTTAGGTTAGGTTAGGTTAAGTTTTTTAGGTTACGTTACGTTTTGTTGAATTCATTAGAAAAACTCTAAATAAACAGATTTTTTTCTTTTACAAATGTCGACCATTTGACCTATCAATTATTTTCCCTGTCGACCATTTCGTACTATCTTCCTCTAATTTTATTTAATTTTTTCTGTATTAAAAGGGATTTGAAACTATATAGATGAAATATACTTATTATATACATGAAATATACTTATTTTTAATTAGGTAATAATTAGGATTAATTAGTAATTTGAAAATAAAATGTCTTTTTTTTGCTTAAAAAATAAAAAAATAAAAAAATAAAAAAAAATAAATTGATTTATATATACAGGGATTGATCTAAAATATGGTTAAAAAATTATTTTGGTAACTGATAAGAATGCAAAAATAAAGGTAAAAGTTCCTATAAAGGGTAATGACGTAATGTGCTTAGTCTTCCGTCTGGCTGTCTGTTCTGTTTCACTTACAAGCGAAACTATTTTGTAATATCTACGATCACCAAGTAAGTTGCTAAGGCGGCCATTTACAAAATGGCGGACTGTCTGCATCACACTATCAGAAACGAAGTAACTCATTCCGTCATATAGAGGCTGTAATATAAAGTAGTTATCTATTGACTATAATGTATGAGCGATAAATTTGTCTTAGACAACCATATACAACATTACTGTTTCTAAAGCTGATCATCCACACTTACACTGACTCACCTGAGTCGAACGAACCAAATGATGCTTGAAACAAGGACCTCCGTTTTCCCAATGCAGGTGTCCAGGCGTCTTTCTTCATCGATTGTCGGTACCCGTTTCATATATTCCAGGAGTCTGTTTGATCGTTTCAATTCCGTTCATCTAATCCTTAATTCGTAAGTCTTTCAACAGTATTGATTGGAGAAGCAATATACTAAGTCTTTAAATGTCCCCAAAGGTCAATCCAAAAGGATTTTGGTCTGGTGACCTTGCTGACTCACGGAACTGGGGCCACCTCGACCTATTCATTGATTGGGAAAGGTCTCATTCAGGTGTTCACGAACTGCAGCACTTAAGTGTGCAGGAGCCCCATCATTCATAAACCACATGTTTTGGCGCAACTGAAGAGGTAGATCATCAAACAAGGTACGGAGCTCATGTTTCAAAAAGTTTAAGTAGATTATGCCATTAAGTCTGGGAGGAAGCTCGAACATAAGTACATAATCATGTAAAATTCCTGCCCAAATGTTTACTGAAAACAGATGTTATGAACGATTCTTTTTAATGGCATGAGGATTCTCGTCTGCCCAAATGTGTTCGTTATGAACGTAACGAATAGCTGTTCTTGTAAAGTGAGCTCGTTGAGTAAAAAAACCTTCATTAAAAAAGTTTGGGTCTAATACGATTTGTTCAAAAACCATTTGACAAATAACAACTATTGAGCGCAGCATAGTCAACGTGGCAATAGGATGTATGCACCGTTGATGGACGTGGCTACTGGGTGTAACCTGTTGCTCGTGTAGTAACTCCCAAATACTAGATTGGTATCGAATTAATACTCGCGTGCTCCTTTCCAGGCATGCCTCAGAAATTTCAATTAATAACTAATCTCTTCTAAATCAACAAGTCCTAGTAGACTCGGCGGTCATTGCCTGCAATTAGTGCTGCTTCTTGGACTGCAAATTACCCTGTTTCAGACAGGCGATGACATGAATAAGTGGCGAAAAACCTTGCACCTTGGATAAATTCGGTGGGATATTTCTCTTGGTTACAAACGTCGATCGACTATTTGCGTGCGTGCCATTCCATACATTGGATGCATGTCAGCTAGTTCAGAGTTTGAATACGCTCCGTTCGGTAATTACGTTCCATATTCAATAACGAAAGAAACACCGTAAGAGACACACACAGTCAATGAGTTACATTGTAATGCGGAACACAAACAGACGACAGTGCATTTATTGTATATTGTACAGTAGTTGGTTGTTTTGTTGGTCAACAATGTGCGGAAATGTTTAATGTGAAGGAGTAGCTGTTTGTGGAAGTGGTTATTATTTAAATGAGATGTTTTCAATTACTAAAATTTACATTTCTCCCTTATTAATAGTTCATAAGTTATTAAATGTAATACCATTTGATGTCTGCGACACCAATAGGGAGTTTTATGCGTTCCTTAACATTTTAAAACCTTTTAGAGTTATCAGCTTTCCTGGCAATGTCTCCTCAAATTACTTTTAACGGCCGGCCCATTTTAAATTTTAGTAAAATTTGAATACTTCTTTTGTGTCATTAGCACTTTAACACAACAGTACTCATCCCCAAATATTAGGCGTTTGGGGTAACCTACTTGGTTTCGTAGATACAAAATTATTTAGTAAAAAACACATACAGACAACCAGACCGAAAACTAAGCACATTACGTCATACGCTTTATAGGGACTTTTAACTTTATTTGCATTCTTTATCAGTTACAAGAAATTTGTTACCATAATTTTGAATACACCCTTAAAAGACTATTATTTTGGTATATCGCTATTTTTGCGCAAATTTATTTGATTAAATAACTTACTGAAAATTTGTGGATACGCGAAACCTGCTTTGGCAGAAAATAAAAAAGCACAAAGAAAAATAATCACTGATCTTTCCATTAATAATAATAATAATATTAATAACAATAAAACAATACTAATAATAATATAATAATAATATAACTACATAATAACAATATTAAACACTGCATATATATACCCATTATTATTTTATTATTATTATCTATTATTATTATTCATATTATTATTATTAATTATTATTATTATTATATTATTATTATTATTATTTAGTAGTATAGTAGTAGTAGTAGTAGTTAAGTAGTAGTAGTATTATTATTATTATTATTATTATTATTATTATTATTATTATTATTATTATTATTATTATTATTATTATTATTATTATTATTATTATTATTATTATATTATTATTCATTATTTATTATTATTATTCATATTATTATATTTTATTATTATTATTATATATTATTATTATTATTATTATTATTATTTATTATTATTATTATCTATTATTATTATTTTATTATTATCTCATTATATCATTATTATTATTATTCATTATTATTATTATTATTATCATTTATATTATTATTATTATTATTATTATTATTATTATTATATTATTATTATTATTATTATTATTATTTAATTATTCATTATATTATTTATTTATTATTATTATTATTATCTATTATTTACTGTAACAGGATCCTTAAATTTATTAACGAATTTTTTTTAGCGGTAAAAATTTCTGCAATTTTTTCCCTTTCGGGAAATGAAAATGAAAAGAAAATCTTGTCTATAAATATTTTCTAATTGTGTTAAAGAATATTAGTAGCTCATGTGTGTTTGTGTGTTCCGTCGCGACAGTGTGTTCTCTATGTGCGATATGATAACAGTCCACAGTTAGACATTGTTATATTTCTATATGAAAACTTGAATTTAGTTAAAAGGTCACGAAGATATATATATTATATATATATATATATATATATATATATATATTAATATATATATATATATATATATATATATATATATATATATATATATATATACTATATTATATATATATATATATATATATATATATTATATATATATATATATATATATATATATATATATATATATATACTATATATATATATAATATATATATATACATATATATATATATATATATATATATATATATATACTATATATATATATATATAATATATATATATATATTATATTATGAAGTTTTTATTTATGAAGAATTTTCTTCGCAGAATTCTCGGGCGACAGGGGCTAGCAACCCTGGCCCTTAACTTTCTTGCTTAAACTACTCCAGGACCAGCATCGGAGGACTTATGCGCTTAAAAGTCGATCTTCTAGAGAGCTCTGGAAAGGAGTTTCGAGGGGGAAATGAAAGAAGATGCTAGGTCCACTGAAAGGGTGAATGAAACCCTACCTTAGAGTATATAACTTCAAGGGACCTAGCATCCGGAAACCGCATTGCGCCGAGAAATTATTTTTCTAGAGTGCTCTGAAAAATCAAGTATTCGATGGCAGAATAGAGGAAGATGCTTAGTCTAACTGACAGCGCAAAAACCCCTATCTGAAAGAGATGGCTAGATAGATGTAGATACGATATTATGAAACTGCCAAGCAGAAATTAAACAAAATAAAAATTTACAAATTACCAAAAAACACGGAACTAGACTTCAGAGAGGCATACCGCCTCTCCCTTCATTATGGCTCGTAACTAAAACTTTATTAAAATTAAGAGCAAATAGTATGTGAAATTAGATTCGTTGGTTTAAGTAATGTTCTTTAGATGTTTCATAAAATAAAGACATTTTTTTGAAAAAATTTTTAAGAATAAAATTGGTAAATCATCAAGAAGCATTGGAATTTAAAACATTAAAAATTATTTACATTCTTAATAAAAAGATTCTAATAATTATGCCTTTATGTGACAGTGTCTATCAACGGGAGAATCAGTTCTATATTTGCACATCGATCCTGGTTCCTTCCCTTCTCTATGCTGCTGCAGGGATGAGTTACGATCACAAAATTTTCTAGAGAGTAGACATGTTGGTATTGGCTTCTTTTCAGATCAGAGAAGTTTCTCCAAATATAAAGAACTACAATCTTTACAAGGAACTTTATAGACACCAACATTTTTAAATTCTGAATCGTCAAATTTTTTACTTTGTAGAAATCTTTTAGTAGTGTTGGGGACACTAGAAACAAGCCATTAAAATCTTTTAAGGTAAGTGTTTCTTAAAATTGTTCAGTTGGAAAAAGATATAGAATTAGATAAAGTGAAATCAAATGAAACAAAAAAGTTGGGGAGGGTTGTTTGGGGGGGGGAAAAACAAAAATTTTTTTTTTTAAAACTTCCTTTTTGCTTGCATGTGAGCCTTATATTAAGGGATTTTCTGCCGGTAACCTAAGATTTTTAAAAAACATTCTAACATATTCTATTTCCATTATCTTAGATAAGTGTGGACTGCAAATTCGTAGAGCCCTTAAGAAATAAAAATAGATTTTACTTTGGAAATGGAAATTGATGATAAGTTTTTCTTTTCTTGATTATTCTTTTGCAGAGGAACTGCGGCGGTCATCTTGCACTTTGATAATCGTTTATAGATACCACACAGTGCCGCATAATTATTTCATTCGGCGTCTTTTCACTCTTGTTTTTGGTTAAAACACGCGGTGTTTGAAGGGGTCTTCTTAAGGGCTTTCTACGAATATATCACTAAATACCTAGCCGTCATGTAAATTCTGTCAAATAAGCTTACAGCAACAGCAGTAATAACGTAATACAATTATATTCACTTCTTCATCTCATTCTCCGGGAATCTGTATCCAATGCTAAAAATTTGATCAACACTTCCTCAACCACTTCTAAATGCACCTGCAACTGATAAAATCAAGATAATAGTGCCTTTCCAACTGACAATTTTAAGAAATACTTACCTAAAGATTTTTTATGCTTTGTTTCTAGTGTCCCCTAACACTACTAAAAAGATTTCTACAAAGTAAAAAATTTGATGATTTAGAAATTAAAAAATGTTGGTGTCTATAAAGTTCCATGTAAAATTGTAGTTCTGTATATATTGGAGAAACTACTTCTGATCTGAAAAGAAGACAATACCAGCATTCTTACTCTCTAAAAATTTGTGATCGTAACTCATCACTGCAGCAGAAGCATAGAAAAGAGAAGAAACACAGGATCGATGGTGAGATCGTAACGGCGACACTATTGATATATATATATATATATATATATATGAGTATATATATATATATATATATA
>JABUQX010074104.1:12500-22500 GCA_015478945.1 Trachelipus rathkii | reverse complement strand
AGTTTGCAATAAAATTGATTTATTTTTCTAGCAAAAGTTCAGTTAATAATTTCAATAATAATAATAATTATTAATGGATTTTTTCTACTTACGAATTTATTTTCGGTTTGTCTTCTTGAAAGTACTTTTCTAAGTAAAAATTGAATTTAGCAAAATTTAATTATATATATATATATATATATATATATATATATATATATATATATATATATATATATATATATATATATATATATATATATATATATATATATATATATATAATATAATATAATATATCCAATATAATATATCTAATATAATATATTCAATATATTTAAATAATATATCCAATATATTATATCCAACATAATATATTTAATATATTTATATATTAAATAAAGTTTGAGTTTAAGCTCCCAAAATTTTTCTAAGTTTTAAAAATATTACGAAAATTTTGAGTCGATTTTTTTCTATGTTCACCACAAAAGAATACTTTAAAATATTTCGTTTTTAGCGCTTTACGTTAAATAATATTAAATTTAAAGTTACTTTAAATTCTGTTGTTTTCTTTTTAAATGGTTAATTTGTAGCGAAGGAATGAGCTCTCGCTCCTGTTCCTCATCTTTTATACTTGAGTGGGTTGTGCAATGTGGGATTCCATAGGATGTGTATCCTGTGGAAAATCTATAGAACTATTGTGAAATCTATTGAAATTGGGAATTCAAATTAATAATTTACAAAAGAAATTTGTTTATGAAAAAATGATTGAGCAATGGGAATTTTTCAAAATAATTAAATAAAACATATTCGATTATTGAAGGGTTTTGCCCATTGGTTTTCCCAGTGGGTTTTACCGTTTCACCATTGGGATTTTTATATGAAATAATATTTTTACTTTAATTTATATCCTGTTGTTAGAATATTCCCAGATTAAGCAATCGGCTTTTCAGAATCTCCCCCCTTAAAAAATTTTTAAAATTTAAAAATTTGAAGTGAGATCAAAATTAAAAAATCAAAAATATTAAATAAATTAAAATATTTTAAAATTATCAACTTATAATCAAAATAATAAGTTATGCAATAACTTATTAGGTAATGTTCCGGCTTATCACATGAGTTCTGCAATGTGACCGAGTACGGGTTTGGTTCTTGAAATCTTCGTGTAAGAGTCGAGTTCTTCTCCGTCTCGTGAAGCCTTTTTCTCTCCATTGTATCTTTTGAAGTATCCCATTCGCCATGTTCTCTACAATACCTTAAAGAGAAAGAAAAATATCGGCAGCAGTATTGGGTCTTTAAAAGATTGGAAAGATTTACATGTTAATATGTAAAAATGTAAAGTAAATTCTAAGAATTTGTATTAAAAGAACTGTATGAGAATTACTAACATATGACAGTAATTGTCTTTGTTGATTGTTGTAAACTGTGCTTAAATGTTGTTTCAAGTAATGTTTAAATGCTGTTGTGCATGTTACATGTTGCAAAAGTGAGTCTTAGTGACTGAATTTGATGTCTAAAATAATGTTTGCATGCTGTTGACTGGTATAAAGAATGTTATTGACTGTTCAAAATGCTATTGAATGTTCAAAATGCTGTTGACTGGTATGTGAACTGTTACTTGTCTGTAAAGTTGTGAACATTGTGATATGATATGATATTAATGTTTGTATCAATAAATATAAAAAAAAGAAAATTGAAATCAAAATTTTCTAAAAATAAATTAAATTCTTAGGAAAATCTTCCCGTATTTCGTTTTCTAGAAATCTGTATTTTCATTAAAATATATTTGTAATAGGGATTATTATAATATTATGAACAGGGATAATATTCAAATTGTTAAAAATTGTTAAAATTGTTAAAATTTGTTAAAAATTATTAAGATTGTAAAAAAAATTTTTAAAATTGTAAAAAATTGTTAAAATTGTTAAAAAAAAATTTGTTAAAATTGTTTAAAAAATTTATTTAACTTTTCTTTTCATTAGCTTTTATATTTGAACAGGGACATTATTTATATATATATAAATATAAAAATAATTAGTAAATTTGTGAGATATATTAAAAATTTACGCTATTACTCAATTCATGCTGGGATAGTGTGGTGATGATATCTAATCATTCTTGGAACTTTATAATCATGAAGTAAATTAAAAACAAGTGTCCTCGAGCAATTTCACATGTTAATTTATTAATCTGCAAACCTGCAAAGTCACTCGAAAGCAATTGGTAATAAGTTATTGAATCGAACAGGGACAATATAACCAATTTATAAATGTTATAAGATATTGAAATAAATGTCCTCATCCTTAAAATTGATATTAACTGAAATTTGTTACTTATTTCCTGCTGGGACAATGCTGTGACTATATATAATGAAGTCCATCCCTAGGACTTAATATAGTATCAAATAACTGTATCAGGTACCAAGGATAAATTTAATTATATTGATTGACCCGATGATAGGTGGTTGTCTTTTGACATGATAGGGAGATTCCTCAGCAACAAGCAATGACATTATTTGTCTGTTACCGACGAACCACATTATCCTGAAAAAATGCGTAGCTCAGTGCTCCCTGCTAAAATGAACACCTGTAAATGAATACATTAATGTTCCCTGGTAGTATACTTACTTCAGAGAAATTCTGTAAAAAAGTTTTGGATTAGGATTAGTAAATAAATAAAATATATATTCCTTAAAAGAAAATTTAATAAGTCTTCTTAGGTACTCCTGTTATTAAAATTACCAAGATTATTTTACCATATTACCAAAATTTATATTTTTAGCTATATAAGAAAAATATAACAAAATTTTGTGTGCGTGTGTGAAATAGTAAGAAATATTCTCGAATGGGAGAATATATGGAATTTGCAAACAAAAAAAATAAAATTATTCACACCATTATTCCACAATCATCCTTACACCTTTTTGTTTACCTATTTTTTTGATAAAAAATGGAGAAAAAAAAATTTAATATTTTAAACATAAAATTTAAACATAAAATACTAGGTGTATTAAAACATGATTGAATATTTAGGAACATGTACTGTTATGTTATAAAATGTTATGTTATTACATCATGACTGGACGTTAGTTTAAACGAAATGTAACAAGACTAATGTGTCCTTTGATTGTGACGTTAATTATTGAATAAATGTTTCCATGTCGTTTGCATATACACATAATGCTCCATATGTAAGTATTACTTTCAAATATGTATGTAATGCCCACATATGAATCATCTTATGTATATCTCATAATTTACATCTATGAATATATACATGTGTACTAGTATTATGGTTATGAAAGTTACATATAAGAGATTTTTACTTTAAACGTGAAATGTTTAAATGTTGTTATTCAAATGAAATAGCAAATCGTGGTATGTAGGTCAAACTAATTTATTGTTACCTGACCCTTTTGTAATTAAAATTCCTAAATGCGTTAGGATTTGCTTGTCTGTATTGACATTTTAAATCTTTCATTCATACCCCTTAAAGTTACTAGTAATTTGTAACGACTAAATTACCTCATATAGTGGCATGTCTGTAACCTTGTTTTGTATGCAATCTTAAACAAATTCGTAGGTGATATGTAAAAATCAGCTAGTGATGACAATGTAATGTTCATACTATTTAAAACTTGATGCGTGTCATCGTGTTTAATGATCATATTTGATGTTGAAAAATGAGAATTATGTGGTCATTATGACTTACACTAGACATTTATTATGCATTGATCAAATATTATTAAAATTCAAATATTATTTTTATTCAAGTTACCACTCATATTTACGTTAATAAGATAAACTATCTTTAAAATTGCTATCTTTCATACGTTGGGTCATTATGCGAAACAAAAATGTTAAACAGATTACTGTATTGTGATATCTGTATGTGATATCTGAAAAAAATGTAAAAAAAATCTAATCATCTTACTAGAGAAGAAATTCTTCTCTATTAACTTACAAGACGGGTTTCTGCTTTAGTTTGATGACTAAAATATTACTTATATTTACCCTTGTTGCTAAACTTATTAGGCTATACATGATGCTTTTTAAATTATATCCGACTTCAAACTTTTGGTACTCTAAATTTAATTTCATTAGAATCCCCAAACTTTGAAGTTGTATAAACTTACTTGTTTAATTTCTAAGGATGTTCTTACTTTTTGAATCATCTTTTTGGTATTGAACGATCTTGCTCTTCGTGTCAGCTGTTTAGTCCTCTATCACCAGAGTCACACTTCCTTCTTCTAAAATTATTTTCTAAAATTATTTTCTTCATTGAATAGTTTTCTAACTATTATGGTTCTCAAAAAAAATTGTTTTCTTTCTTCTATCTGTTCAACACTAACTTTTACTGCTGTCATCTTATGACTCTAAAGTATCGAATCAATGATTCCGTTGACTTTACATTACTATGGATACACAGGTTCTCTTACTGGTCTAACTACCTTTGTCCTGAATCCATCTATTTCTATCTTTATGTATAAACATTGAACTTAGAGAATTATTAGCTTTATTAGCTCGTGTACGTATGTGTTCAGTGGAAAAATATTTGCGAAATTAAGCTTTATTGCTATACGCTTTTGTTATCGTTTGGTTCCTCTTCCATTTGAAGCAGTGCATCTGGATAGTTGAACGTGCACTTTCTCGTATCCTTCAACAATGTCAAATTTCAGATTGGTAAGTTCTGATGATTCTATTGATCCTGTAACATGGTGCTTCTGGCTTCTTCGCCATCAATCTTTTCTTTAAGATTTTTACTATGAGTTTACTCATATCTGTATTTCTTGTTGAACTTCTTAGCAAAATGTTTCTTCTATGTTTCACCAATTTATCAGTGAGATAGTTAAGGTTTCTTCTGTGGTTCCTTAAGTATTGAATCAATCATTCCTTTCTTCCCGATCAATTTATATTTGATCCGATGGATAAAACTGTGATGTACTGTCACCTGGTTCCTTGTCCTTATGATTAATTGATCCGCTGGATGATAATACTGATTTGATCCGCTGGATAATACTGAGAGGTTATCATATGAAGAAAACTCATATATCTTTATTTATATATATATAAAGGCTTTCTTCATATTGGAACCAGACAGTTGACTGATGTGCTCATTCTATCCCTTTTGGATGAGCTTACCTTTATCATCTATCATTTTGTTCTGTTATTTTCTTCTTAGCAGTTTTATTTCCTTTTAAGCTTTATTGTTCATACTTCTACTGTGTCCCACGTGAGCGTTATTTTACGATAATCTCTCTATCTTGCCTGTCCTTTTCCTCGTTAAGCCATGAGGAGAAATAACAGACTACATAAAGAAATTATTTTCAATAACCTTCTTCATGGACTGATTTCTCTATTTAATTTCTTTCTGCCCTAAAGGCTTCTTTATTTATTAAAAGTATCTTAATGTGTGATCTGCTGATATCGTTCTTTATCGTTGTAATTCTGCAGGGTTTTTGGTGATATTCCGTATGAATTTAAATGGCATTTTGTAAATGTTTCATTATGCCCTTTTTATGCATCATGTGTTCAATATTGTATCTTTATATTTCAACCTGCGTTTATTTGTATTCTTCTGATCACAAATAAATACCGTTCACCATATCTCGTGTCACCTTGAAAGACAAAACTAGAGTTCCACCTCTCGGGATTTTAACCCCTGTACCAAATTTGAAATCGCATGTAAGGCCTTATACATACAATCTCTTGGATCTTGTTCTTTCTTTGTTCACAAAGATAGGCGGTTGGTATGATCAGATGAAACTTTTGATTGATCTTCGTATTCAGCTTCCTGCTTGTGTTATAGGGAGAGTTTTAGAGTTGAAGTTACTACTTCGATAAGAGTGACAATGGATGTTTGTCAACAGTCTTTACCTCTGTCCTTCTCTTTTCCACAAATATTTAGCTTCCTTCTTTTGAATACCTCTAATATCTATCAGATGAGTCTGAAGAACTTTGTTTCTTATTAGAATTAAAATAAGCTGGAAGGCGAGGTCTTTAATCTCTCTACCCTCAGAAGGTATTGGCTTATGCTTGAATTGCAGCTTCCTTGGGCATTTCCAGTTTCTTCTTCTTCTGCTAGAAACGTTATATCTTCTGCTCAAATGTATTATTTGAATTTCTTTTTTTCAGGTATTATCATTGAAATTCTTTTGGCACTTTGTCTTTCTTGCCTTTGACAGCGCGATGATACTTGCGACTTTTAATGATGGTGGACACTTGTACGTCATAGTGTCATTAACGTTTACCCTAAGTACATTAGAGTTGTGCGATGAAGTTCCTTTACAGAAACTATCATCAATTTGGATCAGCGTATTTTCCGAGTTTTCTTTATCTCGTACTTCTTACGTCTACTCTTTCTTCTACAAGAGGTTCTACACATCATTATGCGTAAAGCAGTATGATCCTTACAGCTTTCGGTACCTTCTCTCTACGTACCTCATCATTCTAGGTCAAACTTGTGATCATGATCGAATGGACCATTCCCTTATCTCCTTATCAGAATCAAGATATCTGAATCAATCGGAGAGGTCGGACTCCAACAGTTCCTTGTAACTGAGGCCCTTACCAGTATAAGCTGCACTCATTCCCATTTGAATGACTATGCACGCTCGGGACGGAATTATTTCATCCTTTGTATATTTACCAAAGGGTTGCAAGTAATGCTCATTCTCAGATGATAAATCCTTTACCTCTCTGTCGTACAGGTAAGTGAGCTAAGGTGGGACAGCATTTGTCCTTCCCCGAACCTAATCAGGTATTAACTTGCAAATTGGAATCAATCTTCGTGATCCCCTTCACCTAAAATTTACAATCTTGTATAGGTGGCCCTACAGCATGTTTTCTAATGCCTTATTATTCTCACAATCTTCTTCAAGAGTGTCTGAGTTTTCATCGGTACCGTCCTCACGGGTTTACAGGTAAATCCGGAGTTCTGGAGACTTTATAATCATACAAGTCACCTACAAAAACATCACACTTGAACGTTCGAGGCGGTCTTTCTTGAGACTTTATAACATTACAGATCACCTACAAAAACATTTTGCAATATTGTTCGAGGCGGTCCAGATACCTTTCTTTACTGGCATAAATCAAAAAAAATATAATAATGTTTCAATCTCCCCATCGAGTATATAAGATTGGGTTCATGAAATTTAGCTATGCTGTGGTGAACAATCAATATTATGCTCTTCAAAATATTCTTCCTAAGGTTGTGACGAATAAACATATAGAGCGATTCCTTCATATTAAACATGCTTTGAAGCCGAGTCTATGTGTTGGTCAGGGTGCTCAATAGAGTGAAAATAAATATATATGTGTATAATATATAAATAAATAAATATATATATATATATATATATATATATATATATATATATATATATATATATATATATATATATATATATATATACATATCAATGTCTCGAGGTTCATCGAATCTTTTTCACTTAGTATTTGTTGTAAAGTTTTTATAGCGGCTCAGCATAAATAAAGTGTTCCTCCATAAACTATACACAAATAATATTTCAATCGTTCTTCTGAATCATATCGTTTTCCCTGATTGTTTCATTAATCGCCCATGTTTATTGCGTTTGTGCCTATCTAATATTTGCGCCTGATTTGTTCTGATTTAACAAACAGAATAAAAATTCTATAATATTTCTATTTATCTGAACAGTTTTCCACAGTTAAGAAGTGGCTGGAATCAATCCTTTCAAATGGATTGTCCCCTATATCACTTCACTACATCCAGAGTATCTAAGCTTGGCGGTCCCGATCATGGGTTATTAGTGATATTAGTACTAGGTTAGGTTTTCAAAGTTTCCAAAATGCTGTCCAATTTCCTTTTTGAAGTTTGGTCCACTGTCTTTCCTAATAACGCCTTTTAGCCTTGAATCTTGACTTTAGCTAAACCTAAATGTATTTCTTTATGGCTCGTACCGCCTTTGGCCAATAGCGGGTGCAGAGCTCTTGATTACTAGCTTATCAATTGTCAAACACTCCACAACTTTCGGTAATGTTACCGACAATTCTGGATTCATTCTATCCATATATTGACACCAACTATAGGGTCATTATTACCTAACAAATGTATACATACGTTTTCGTGTATACCTACATACTTAATTATAAATTGTATTTGTTAAATAAATATTTTTCTCGTTAAATAAGCTTGGCACTTTATATAACTAAAATTCTGATTCTTCTCTATATTAGGCACTTTATATATATATATATATATATATATATATATATTAGAGCAGTATAGTTATAATATGTTATATGTTATATGTTATATATATATATATATATATATATATATATATATATATATATATATATATATATATATATATATATATATATATATATATATATATATATATATATATATATATATTTAATCTAACGCTGTGTTTCTAGCACTCTATATATATATATATAAATATAAATCAATATTAATTTCTCGGTACTTTATGTAAGTACATTAATATACTATTTGGCAGTTTTTATATTAGTAAAATAATATACTATTTGGCAATTTTTATATTAGTAAAATGATATACTATTTGGCATTTTTATATCGGTAATATGTATACCTACATTAACCAACAATTATATATATATATATATAAAAATTGACACTGATACCGCAGTTATAATATTAAATTAATAATATTTTAATGGCAATTTCTTTTATGTACGTAAACTAATACTAAATGCTTTAGACAAAAATTTTATGTATGTATATTTAGTACTGATATATATATATATATATATATATATATATATATATATATATATATATATATATATATATATATATATATATATATATATATATATATATATATATATATATATATATATATATATATATATATTAATATAGTTACCTCCCATAGGGCTCCCCTTCAGGGGGGTGCTGGCCCATAAAAATAGGAAATACCTGTAGAAGGATCATGACTTTAATTCTTCGTGTTAGTACGTTAATAATATGTTAAATGCCTTCTATATAAATATAAAAATTAATATTTTATTTTTAGGCAATCTTTTGCAAATAAATTGATATCTTATTTTCGGCAATCTTTTGTAAATAAATTATTACTATATTTTAGGCAATCTTTTATATATATGACTGTATATAAATAAATACAAGTGAAAATTAGCTAAAATAGCTATGATCAGCTACTACCTATTTCTCTTTTAAATTAGCTATTTACGTTAACTGTGACTAACTATGCTCAGTAGTCAAGCAAAAAAATTTATGCCTTAGAATTTTGGTAGGTAACTGTATCCTTGAGTTTAAATTGGTACCTTAGAATTTTGGTAGCTAATTCTATCCTTGAGCTTAAATTGGTACTTTAGAATTTTGGCAGCTAACTGTATCCTTGAGTTGCCAAAATTTTAAGAGATTTTGAGAGAATATAAAATAAAAATATTTTAAATAAAAATTTAAAAATTTGAGAGAATGTAAAATAAAATATTTTAAATAAATATTAAAAGTTTGAGAGAATGTAAAATAAAAATATCTTTATTTTATAATAAATATTAATTAAATATTAAATAAAAATTTAAATAATTACACTATATAAATATGGGTAAGTAAAGTGTTATGTGTTTTACCTATGATGACACTACTCTACTACAGATGGTACACATTATATGGTACCAGCATTTGGTACGGCACCTTCTCGCAATTCTTTCTTGCGAAAGTTTCTCTCCTGCTTTCTCTCACCTGAGGTCTCTTTCACCTCGCGGTCTGATCCGCTTTCATCATGCGCGGCTTTTTGCCTATTCCGATGGATATGTCCAATTATTTTTGGTACTGTATTGCTCTCTCTCTTAGGGCTTGTTTCCCTTTTGTTGATGGTACAGTACTTCTCTATTTTAGAAATAATATATTCTTCATATCCCTTATCGTTCTCTCCATCAGAGCTCGGTGCAATGTGGCACTCTTTCATTGCTTCTTTCGGAGCTATTATACAGGGATCATGTTCATCCCAGTTAGTATG
>JABUQX010074104.1:0-2500 GCA_015478945.1 Trachelipus rathkii | reverse complement strand
ACGAAATACCAAGATAACAGTTGCTGATGCACCCCAGGCAGAGGAGGTCGAAGGATTTTGGAAAAATATATATGAGAACAATGTATCGCATAATGTAGATACTGAATGGTTGAGAACTATTAAAAATAACCCAGAAATAACATCTATTAGAAATATGGACTCTCAGAAAGTTAGTATTAAAGAAGTAAAGGATGTAATCAAGAAGACTAATAATTGGAAGTTACCTGGAATGGACAAGGTCCAGAATATATGGCTAAAAAAACTAACATCATTAATCAAGCCCCTAACAGAATGCTTAAATAACATAATGGATGAAAGAGTAGACATCCCGCACTGGTTCATAACTGGTAAAACAACCCTTATTCCAAAAAATGAAGAAACCAAAGATCCTAGCAAGTATAGTCCTATAACATACCTTCCCACAACGAACAAAGTGTTAACAGGAGTTCTGACCCAAAGGTTATACAAACATATAGAAAGGAACAACATCATTAGTGAAGAGCAAAAGGGATGTAGTAGACATACCAATGGTACAAAATGATAAAATGATAATGGTTTTATAAAAATAAAAAGAATCTTATGCATGACGAATAGACTACAGGAAAGCTTATGATAGTGTACCCCATTCGTGGCTGAAGGAAATAATGAGCATCTACAAAGTTGATGGGGAAAATAAAAAGATTCATGGAAAGGGTAATGGAAATGTGGAAAATTAATTTAAAGCTACCACACGAGAAAGGAATTATGAAAATAAAAAATATAAAAGTGAAAAGAGGAATTTTTCAAGGGGATTCCATGTCCCCCCTTTTATTTGTATTAGCCCTCAACCCCTTAAGTACCCTGATCAACAACTTAGGGAACGGGTACAGAATAAATAAAAGAACAGAGCAGAAAGAAAAGAGAATCTCTCATCTCTTCTACATGGACGATATAAAGCTGTATGTGCCTAGTAGAGGAGAGGCAGAAAGACAGATAAAGGTGGTCAGTGATTTTTCATCGGATATCAGAAAGGATTTTGGATTGGAAAAGTGTGCGTTCATAGTTATGAACAAAGGTAGAAAGATACACACTGAAAACATCATGGTAAATAATATGGAAATCAAAAAAGTCAAACAAGGAACGTACAAATACCTTGGAGTAGAGGAATCGGACACTATTGAAAACACAATTATGAAGGAGAGAATTAAAAAAGGAATACATCTCAAGAGTGAAGAAAATATTAAAAACCGAATTAAAACCAAAAAACAAAATAGAGGCAATTAAGATACTGGCAATGTCAGTAATGAAATATAGCTTTGGAATTGTGGACTTGTACCAGCATTAAATAAATACTCTAGACACAACAACAAGGAAACTCTTCCATGCACACAAAATAATATACAAAAACCAGTGCACAGCCCGTATATACATCCCAAGAGATGAAGGAGGTATGGGAATGCCACAAATAGATAGAACCCACAAAAATGAAATAGTATTATTAGCAGAATATATAGAAGGAAAAGGGACCAAATTCATTGGATGGTTAAAAGAACATGAAGAATGCAAGGTTGGAACAACTTCAATAACAAAAAAGGCAAAAGACTACCTCCATGAATTTAACATCGATATCAGAACACAGAATGGATGGAATGAGAAAAACCTCAAAGAAAGAACTAAAATTTTAAAGGAATCTTATAAAACAGCAAGAAAGAAAGCCGATACTGTAGAATGGGAAGAACATAGACATGCCCAACACTTTAAAAAAGAAGTACTAAACAAGGCCTTTATCAATAAAGAAAAATCTATAGAAACAATTGGCGGGGATTTTTGAAAATAAATGACGAGAGAACACTGATTACAGCTCAGGATTGGTGCCTAAGAACCAGTTGGTTCAAAAAGCATATTTAAGGAGTTGATGGCTCTGATAAATGTAGGATGTGTGGGGAATTCCCAGACACTGTACCCCATATATTATCCGGATGTGAGACTCTGCTACGTATGGGACTGTATACCGAAAGATACAATTCCATATGCAAACTAATTCACTATAGACTCTGTAAATTATACAATATTGATACCCCTAATAACCACTGGAATTATAAACCCCCTGCAATAGTTGATAATGACCATATCCAAATTCTTTATGATTTTGGAATACCTACAGACATATTTGTACCAAATAATAGACTGGATATTGTACTAGTTAATAAAAGACAAGAAAATGTCAATTAATAGAGGTTGGAGTCCCGTATGATGAGAGAGTGGCCCTCTACGAAAGAGAGAAAGAAATAAAATACCAAAGACTAAGATATACAATCAGAATGATGTGGGAGATGGATGAGGTAGAGGTAGTGCCGGTGGTGGTGGGGTCCCTTGGAGCGGTAAAAACATCGATGGTGACTTATCTAGAAAAGATCCCTGCAAAGATTGGAACAGAGGAGGTAGCTTTGGAAGCGATTAAAGGAAGCCTTAGCGTAATAAGGTTAGTCTTGGGGAGCTAAGAGTACGGTGCTATGCCTTG
>JABUQX010074103.1:0-13289 GCA_015478945.1 Trachelipus rathkii | reverse complement strand
AATAATAATAATAATAATAATAATAATAATAATAATAATAATAATAATAATAATAATAATAATAATAATAATCTATATACTAAATTCTTTGTAAGTAAAGGGAACAAGAAGATCAAATTTGTGCAAAAACGCATAATAAAATCGCACTAAAAGGAACGTTACCTCGTGAATTTTAAAAATTCGTAGAAAAAAAAAATAATGGTCATACGTAGAAAATTGTTCTAAAAATTGCAAAAAATTTTTTTGATTTTGGGCTATTTTGTTTTCGAAAATTCACGAAGTAGCTACAAGAAAACTAATAACACTCGTGAAATCAGCGTAAGATAGTTGTTCTTGAAAATATGAAAACTTGTTTCTGGATCTTTTGGCTACACCTCCATTTCCCTCGAAAACCACGATAGTACAAGGAAACCATTGTTTCTTCCATTTTGAAACAAATTTTAATGCCGATTCCAAAAGGTTATTATTTTTTTAGAAGCACGTAGTTTTCGACAAAAAAAAATAAATAACCAAAAAAAAATCAAAAAAATTTTTTTTCCCTTTTAGAACAAATATCTTACGCTGATTCCATCGAACGTTATTAGTTTTCTGGTCTCGTCTGTGGGAATACTGTTGGACGATCGGGTCTTTCTCTTTGATCTCGAGAATTTAGTATTTCCTTGTAACCTCTGATGGAAGAAACATCATGAATGTTAGTGTTAAGACGGGGGTCTCCGGGAAATGTTACCCGAAACTCATTAGTATACCACAAATAAGAAAAATCTAAAATCACCCTCTCGGTTTTCTAAAAATAAAATAGCCCCAAAAAATCAAAAAAAATTTTTGCCATTTTTGGAACAATTTTCTTACGCTGATCTCCATCGAATGTTATTAAGCCGTATTACTGGGGTTTTCGAGAAAAAAAATATCCCAAAAAAAAATTTCAAAATTTTTTTTTCATTTTTAGAACAATTTTCACGCTGATTCCACGAATGTTATTGGCTTTGTAGCTATCCTAGTTTCGATACCGTCGTTAAACCCATCATGACATAGTGACGTCTATTTGGGATTCAATATAAGTCGAAGGTCTATGTAAATTCCGAAAAATTGAACAGAAAATATCGGGGAAATATTAGATTTTAGAGATTTTCACACCTTAGACCTTTGTTCAGCATTGTCTGAAGAAACGTCACTATATCGAGGGTGAAGCGAGTTGGATACACCAAAAGTGGCATTTGGAAAGCGTTGAGCCGCTTTGCGATTCCTGCAAGGCGACACCATAATTATAGTGACGTTTCTGAAGGGATTCGGAAACATTCAACTTGATCGCGCAACACCTTTAAGGTATAAACTATCACTCAACCCCATATAGTGACGTTTCGCAACGGGAACCGATATAAGTCAAAGCCTGGCGTGAAAACTAAAATCACAGAGAAAAAAAATACCGCAAAATTTTAAGTCGAAATTATTTTCGGAATTTGCACCTCAGGACCTCGGACTCCATAATAGTTCAACAAACAAACGGAACAAACGGTCAGACGAACAAATGAACACAAAACATACCATATAAGTCGAAGGTCTATGTATAAGTCGAAGGTCTAAGTTAACATTCGTAGAATCAGCGTAAGATATTTGTTCTAAAAATGGAAAAAATTTTTGATTTTTTTGGTTGTTTATTTTTTTTTTCTCGAAACTACGATAGCTACAAAAAAATGAACCTTTTTGGAATCAGCGTAAGAAATTTTTTTTAAAAATTTGAAACAATAGTTTCCCTGTAGCTATCGTAGTTTTCGAGAAAATAAATAAATAACCAAAAAAACTAAAAAACAAATTTTCATATTTTCAGAACAATTTTACGCTGATTCCACGAATGTTATTAGTTTTCTAGTAGCTATCGTAGTTTTCGAAAAATAAATAAACCCAAAATCAAAAAAAATTTTTTGCCATTTTTAGAACAATTTTCTTACGTTGATTCCACGAATGTTATTAGTTTTCTTTAGTAGCTATCGTAGTTTTCGAGAAAAAATAAATAACCCAAAAATTAAAAAAAATTTTTTTTACATTTTAGAACAATTTTTTTTCTTACGTTGATTCCACGAATGTTATTAGTTTTGTAGCTAATGTAGTTTTTGAGATATAATAAAATATCCCAAAAAAAATCAAAAAATTTTTTTTTGCCATTTTAGAATAATTTTCTTACGCTGATCCCACGAATGTTATTAGTTTCTTGTAGCTATCGTAGTTTTCGAGAAAAAATAAATAGCCCCAAAAAATAAAAAAAATTTTTTATTTTAGAATCAATTTTTCTTAGCTGATCCCACGAATGTTATTGTCTCTTGTAGCTATCAGAATTTTTATCAGATAATATTTTATTTTAATTTTTTTAAAAAAATTCATTTAATTTTAGTTAATTCTTTAAAAATTAAATTTACATAGAAAACTGAATTTAAGGGGGACTAAATTAAAAAAAATTAAATAAATGATCGAATGAATAACGAAGTTTGAAGGAAAGAATATATATATATATATATGAGTGAAAGAGCATATATATATATATATATATATATATATATATATATATATATATATATATTTGAGTGAGTGAGCAGGGAGCAGGAGAGTGAGAGATATATATCTATAGAGTGAGTGATATAGTTAGTGAAAGATTTATATATATATATATATATATATATATATATATATATATATATATATATATATATATATATATATCATGGCCATATAGGGGGCTCGGCTCGAGCCCCCTAAAAAGGAGTTTACCCTTTTTAGGGGGCTCGAGCCGATGGGGGACGAAGGGGGGGATGTTTCATACCCCGGGGATGGTTGGAGGAACCCCCGCGACACCCAAAGACCAAAGAGCGGGGGTTCCGGAGACCATCCCCGGAGGGGGGGATTAGTCCCCCCCGTAGTCCACCTAGAGGCCGAGAGACCCCGACTCCTGACATCGGGGTGGTCTACCCGTGGGTATTCGTTAGTTTTAAACACCCCTAACACTCTGGCGCCCTATTTTTTTGCGGTCAAAGTCTTTTTTTTCTGTGCCATGCATATGCAACAATGTGTATGCCTTACTGTCGGTGCTGTCGTTCTCTATTTACATTATATATATATATATATATATATATATATATATATATATATATATATATATATATATATATATATATATATATATATATATATATATATATATATATATAGGCATATGAGAAAGAGAGAGGAGAGAGAGAGAGAGAGAGGTAGAGTGCATGATGGACGGAGAAATGGAAACACAGAGTGGAGGATGGAATGGAATGGAATACGATAGTGTTGGTTTAACATTTGGAATCAGTGTAAGATATTGGTTCTGAATTGAAAAAAAAATTTTTTGATTTTTTTGGTTGTTTATTTTTTTTTCTCGAAAACTACGATAGCTACAAAAAAAATAATAACCTTTTTGGAATCAGCGTAAGAAATTTGTTTTAAAAATGGAGAAACAATAGTTTCCCTGTAGCTATCGTAGTTTTCGAGAAAATAAAATAAATAACCAAAAAAATCCAAAAACAAATTTTCATATTTTCAGAACAATTTTCTTACGCTTCCACGAATGTTATTAGTTTTCTTGTAGCTATCGTAGTTTTCTAGAAAAAATAAAAAACAAAATAAAAAAAATTTTTTTTGCCATTTTTAGAACAATTTCTACGCTGATTCCACGAATGTTATTAGTTTCTTGTAGCTATCGTAGTTTTCGAGAAAAAAAATAAATATCCCAAAAATTAAAAAATTTTACATTTTAGGAACAATTCTTTCTTACGCTGATTCCACGAATGTTATTAGTTTTCTTTGTAGCTATCGTAGTTTTGAGATAAAAAAGAAACAACTTAAAAAAATCAAATAAAAAATTTTTTTTGCCATTTTAGAACAATTTTCTTACGCTGATTCCAATGAATGTTATTAGTTTTCTTGTAGCTATCGTAGTTTTCGAGAAAAAAAATAAAATATCCAAAAAAAAATCAAAAATTTTTTTTTCCATTTTTTAGAACAATTTTCATACGCTGATTCCACGAATGTTATTAGTTTTCTTCTATCTTACTTTTTGAGAAAAAAAATAAAATAGCCCCAAAAAACCAAAAAAATTTTTTTGCCATTTTCAGAACAATTTTCTTACGCTGATTCCACGAATGTTATTAGTTTTCTTGTAGCTATTGTAGTTTTCGAGAAAAAAAATAAAATATCCAAAAAAAAATCAAAAATTTTTTTTCCATTTTTTTTTTTTGAACACCTTTCACGTTGATTCCATCGAATGTTATTAGTTTTCTCTTTGGTACCTATCGTAGTTTTGAGAAAAAAATAAAATAGCCCCAAAAAATCAAAAAATTTTTTTTTGCCATTTTAGAACAATTTTCTTACGCTGATTCCACGAATGTTATTTGTTTTCTTGTAGCTATCGTAGTTTTTGAGAAAAAAAATAAAATAGCCCCAAAAAATCAAAAAAAATTTTTTGCCATTTTTAGAACAATTTTCTTACGCTGATTCCACGAATGTTATTAGTTTTCTTGTAGCTATCGTAGTTTTTGAGAAAAAAAAATAAAATATCCCAAAAAAATTACAAAAATTTTTTTTTCATTTTTAGAACATTTTTCTACGCTGATTCCACGATTGTATTAGTTTTCTTGTAGCTATCCTAGTTTTTCGAGATACCTATGTTAAACCCACTAGACTCATATAGTGGACGCCCCATTCGGGACAATATAAGTCGAAAGGTCTAAGTGCAAATGCCGAAAAAAATAATTTTGAACAGAAAATTATCGGGGGAAATATTTTCTTTGTGATTTTAGAGATTTTCACACTTAGACCTTTGACTTATATCAGTTCCCGTTGAAACGTCACTATATCGAGTTGAAGCGAGTTGATACACTAAAAAGTGGCATTTGAAAGCGTTCAGCCGCTTTTGCGATTCCCGTAAGGCGACACTATACTATAGTGACGTTTCGAAGGGAACCGAAAAACGATCTAACTTGATCGCGCAACACCTTTTAAGGTATAAACTATCACTTCAACCCCATATAGTGACGTCGCAACGGGAACTGATATAAGTCAAAGGTTCTAAGTGTGAAAATCTAAAAAAATCACAGAGAAAATATTTTCCCAAAAATTTTAAGTTCGAAATTATTTTTTCGGAATTTTAGCACTTAGACCTTTCGACTTATATTAGTTCAACAAACAAATGAACGAACGGTCAGACGAACAAACGAACAAAGTCTAAGTATAAGTCGAAGGTTCTAAGTGCTAAAATCTAAAATTTCGATAGCTACAAGAAAACTAATAACAATCGTGGAATCAGCGTAAGATATTTGTTCAAAATGGGAAAAAAAAAAATTTTTTGATTTTTTTTGGTGGTTATTTTTTTTTCTCGAAAAACTACGATAGCTACAAAAAAATAATAACCTTTTTGGAATCAGCGTAAGAAATGTTTTAAAAATGGAGAAACAATAGTTTCCCTGTAGCTATCGTAGTTTTCGAAAAATAAAATAAATAACCAAAAAAATCAAAAACAAATTTTCATATTTTCAGAACAATTTTCTACGGCTGATTCACGAATTGTTATTAGTTTCTTGGTAGCTATCGTTAGTTTTCGAAGAAAAAAAAGAAAATAAACCCAAAAAAATCAAAAAAAAATTTTGCCATTTTTAGAACAATTTTCTACGCTGATCCCACGAATGTTATTAGTTTTCTGGTAGCGTATCGAAGTTTTCGAGAAAAAAAAATAAATATCCCAAAAAAATTAAAAAAATTTTTTTTACATTTTTAGAACAATTTTCATACGCTGATTTCCGACGAATGTTATTAGTTTTCTTGTAAATATCGAGGTTTTTTAGAGAAAAAAAATTAAAATACCCCAAAAAAATCATAAAAAAAATTTTTTTGCCGATTTTTAGAAACAATTTTCTTTACGCTGAATCCACGAATGTTATTAGTTTTCTTTTAGCTATCGTAGTTTTCGAGAAAAAAAATAAAATATCCAAAAAAAAAATCAAAAATTTTTTTTTTTCCATTTTTAGAACCAATTCATACGCTGATCCCCACGAATGTATTAGTTTTTCTTGTACTATCTCTCTCGTACTTTTGAGAAAAAAAATAAAAATAGCCCCAAAAAAAAAAAAAATTTTTTGCCATTTTCAGAACAATTTTCTTACGCTGATTCACGAATGTTATTAGTTTTCGTGTAAACTATCATAGTTTTCGAGAAAAAAAATAAAATATCCAAAAAAATTCAAAATTTTTTAAATTTTTTTGAACAATTTTCTTACGTTGATTCCACGAATGTTATTAGTTTTCTGGGCTATCGTAGTTTTTGAGAAAAAAAAATAAAATAGCCCAAAAAATTCAAAAAAAAAAATTTTTTGCCATTTTTTAGAACAATTTTTCTTACGCTGATTTCCACGGAATGTTATTAGTTTTCTCTGTAGCTATCGTAGTTCGAGAAAAAAAATAAATAGACCCAAAAAATCAAAAATAATTTTTTTGCCATTTTCAGAACAATTATCTTACGCTGATTCCACGAATGTATTTGTTTTCTTTGTAGCTATCGTAGCTTTTGAGAAAAAAAATAAAATATCCCCAAAAAAAATTTCAAAATTTTTTTTTTTTTTCTTTTTGGGAACAATTTTCTTTACGCTGGATCCACGAAATGTTATTAAGTTCTTGTAAGGCTATCGTGTTTTCGGAGAAAAAAATAAATATCCCCAAAAAATGCAAAAAAAATTTTTTGCCATTTTTAGAACAATTTTCTACCCTGACTCAAAAAATGTTATTAGTTTCCTTGTAGCTATCGTATTTTTGAGAAAAAAAAATAAAATAGCTCAAAAAATCAAAAATTTTTTTGCCATTTCAGAACAATTTTCTTACGCTGATTCCACGAATGTTATTAGTTTTCTTGTAGCTATCGTAGTTTTCGAGAAAAAAAATAAAATATAAAAAAAATCAAAAATTTTTTTTTTCCATTTTTAGAACAATTATCTTACGCTGATTCCACGAATGTTATTAGTTTTCTTGTAGCTATCCTAGTTTTCGAGATACCTATCGTTCAACCCACTATGACGTCATATATTGACGCCTCATCGGGGACTAATATAAGTCGAAGGTCTAAGTGCAAATTCCGAAAAAAAAATTGAACAGAAAATTATCGGGGGAAATATTTTCTTTGTGATTTTTTAGATTTTTACACTTAGACCTTCGCCTTATATTAGTTCCCGAACAGGCGTCACTATATGACGTCATAATCGGTTTAACGATAGTCTGAGCTTAAGAAAATGGTATTTGAAAGCATTGAGCCGGTTTTGCGATTCCCGTAAGGCGACACTATACTATAGTGACGTTTCGAAGGGAACCGAAAAACGATCTAACTTGATCGCGCAACACCTTTTAAGGTAGAAACTATCACTTCAACCCCATATAGTGACGTATCAACGGGAATTGATATAAGTCAAAGGTCCAAGTGTGAAAATCTAAAAAATCACAGAGAAAATAATTTCCAAAAAAATTTTAGGTCGAAATTATTTTTCGGAATTTGCACTTAGACCTTCGACTTATATTAGTTCAACAAACAAACGAACGAACGGTCAGACGAACAAACGAACTAAAAACATACTATATAAGTCGAAGGTATAAGTGCAAAAAAACTCGAAAAAACTACGATAGCTACAAGAAAATAATAACATTCGTGGAATCAAGCGTAAGATATTTGTTCTAAAAAATGGGAAAAAAATTTTTTTTTTCTATTTGGTTATTATTTTTTTTTCCGAAAACTACGATAGCTAACAAAAAAATAAATAACCTTTTTGAATCAGCGTAAAGGGAAATTTGTTTTAAAAATGGAAAAAAAATAGTTCCTTGTAGCTATCGTAGTTTTCGAGAAAAAAAAATAAAAGCTCCAAAAAAAATTCAAAAAATTTTTTCTTTTTCCTTTTTCAGAACAATTATCTTACGCCGTTTCAAAAAATAATATTAGTTTTCTTGTAAGCTATCGTAGTTTTCGAAAAAAAAAAAATAAAATATCAAAAAAAAAAATAAAAATTTTTTTTTTTCATTTTTAGAACAATTTTGTTACGCTGATTCCACGAATGTTATTAGTTTTTTGTAGCTTTCGTAGTTGTTTGAGAAAAAAAAATAAAATAGCCCCAAAAAATCAAAAAAAATTTTTGCCATTTTTAGAACAATTTTCTTTCGCTGATTCCAGGAATGTTATTAGTTTTCTTGTAGCTATCGTAGTTTTTAAGAAAAAAAATAAAATAGCAACAAAAAACCAAAAAAAAATTTTTGCCATTTTCAGAACAATTTTCTTACGCTGATTCCACGAATGTTATAGTTTCTTGTAGCTATCGTTAGTTTCGAGAAAAAAAATTAAAATACCCCAAAAAAAATCAAAAAAATTTTTTTTGCCATTTTCCGAACAATTATCTTACGCTGATTCCACGAATGTTATTAGTTTCTTGTAGCTATCGTAGGTTTTGAGAAAAAAAATAAAATAGCCCCAAAAAATCCAAAAAAAATTTTTTTTGCCATTTTCAGAACAATTTTCTTACGCTGATTCCACGAATGTTATTAGTTTTCTTGTAGCTATCGTAGTTTTCGAGAAAAAAAATAAAATATCCAAAAAAAATCAAAAATTTTTTTTCCATTTTTTAAAAATTTTCTTACGTTGATTCCACGAATGTTATTAGTTTTCTTGTACCTATCGTAGTTTTTGAGAAAAAAAATAAAATAGCCCCAAAAAATCAAAAATTTTTTTTCCATTTGTAGAACAATTTTCTACGCTGATTCACGATGTTAATTAGTTTCTTGTAGCTATCGTAGTTTTCGAGATACCTATCGTTAAACCCACTATGACGTCATATAGTGACGCCCATTCGGGGACTAATATAAGTCGAAGGTCTAAGTGCAAATTCCGAAAAAAAAATTGAACAGAAAATTATCGGGGGAAATATTTTCTTTGTGATTTTTTAGATTTTCACACTTAGACCTTTGACATATTAGTTCCCGTTGAAACGTCACTATATCGAGTTGAAGCGAGTTTATACACTAAAAAGTGGCATTTGAAAGCGTTCAGCCGCTTTTGCGATTTCCGTAAGGCGACACTATATATTAGTTCAACAAACAAACGAACGAACGGTCAGAGATATAAGTCGAAGGTCTAAGTGCAAAAAACTCGAAAACTACGATAGCTACAAGAAAACTAATAACATTCGTGGAATCAGCGTAAGATATTTGTTCTAAAAAGGGAAAAAAAAATTTTTTGAAGAATTGATTTTTTTGGTTGTTTATTTTTTTTTCTCGAAAACTACGATAGCTACAAAAAAAATAATAACCTTTTTGGAATCAGCGTAAGAAATTTGTTTTAAAAATGGAGAAACAATAGTTTCCCTGTAGCTATCGTAGTTTTCGAGAAAATAAAATAAATAACCAAAAAAATCCAAAAACAAATTTTCATATTTTCAGAACAATTTTCTTACGCTGATTCCACGAATGTTATAAGTTTTCTGTAGCTTTCGTAGTTTTCGAGAAAAAAAATAAAATAGCCCCAAAAAATCAAAAAAAATTTTTTGCCATTTTTAGAACAATTTTCTTACGCTGATTCCACGAATGTTATTAGTTTTCTTGTAGCTATCGTAGTTTTCGAGAAAAAAAATAAAATATCCCAAAAAAATTAAAAAATTTTTTTTTACATTTTTAGAACAATTTTCTTACGCTGATTCCACGAATGTTATTAGTTTTCTTGTAGCTATCGTAGTTTTCGAGAAAAAAAATAAAATAGCCCCAAAAAATCAAAAAAATTTTTTTGCCATTTTTAGAACAATTTTCTTACGCTGATTCCACGAATGTTATTAGTTTTCTTGTAGCTATCGTAGTTTTCGAGAAAAAAAATAAAATAGCCCAAAAAAATCAAAAAAATTTTTTTTCCATTTTTAGAACAATTTTCTTACGCTGATTCCACGAATGTTATTAGTTTTCTTGTAGCTATCGTAGTTTTTATCGTAGTTATTTATTTAATTTTTTTTTAAAAAAAATCATTTAGTTTAGTTACCTCTAAAAATTAATTAACATAGAAAACTGAATTGAAGGGTGACTAAATTAAAAAAAAAATTAAATAAATGATCGAATGAATAACGGTAAAGCTAAAGTGTTAAATATATATATATATATATATATATATATAATTTTTTTACACTTAGACCTTTGACATATATATATATATATATATATACTATATATTATATATATATATATATATATATATATATATTATATATATATATATATATATATATATATATATATATATATATATATATATATATTTATATATATAAGATTTTCACACTTAGGCCTTTGACATATTAGTTCCCGTTGAAACGTCACTATATCGAGTTGAAGCGAGTTTATACACTAAAAAGTGGCATTTGAAAGCGCTCAGCCGCTTTTGCGATTCCCGAAGGCGACACAATATATTAGTTAAACAAACAAACGAACAAACGGTCAAGAGATATAAGTCGAAGGTCTAAGTGCAAAAAACTCGAAAACTACGATAGCTACAAGAAAACTAATAACATTCGTGGAATCAGCGTAAGATATTTGTTCTAAAAAGGGAAAAAAAATTTTTTTGATTTTTTTGGTTATTTATTTTTTTTTCTCGAAAACTACGATAGCTACAAAAAAAATAATAACCTTTTTGGAATCAGCGTAAGAAACTTGTTTTAAAAATGGAAAAACAATAGTTTCCTTGTACCTATCGTAGTTTTCGAGAAAATAAAATTAATAACCAAAAAAAATCCAAAAACAAATTTTCATATTTTCAGAACAACTATCTTACGCTGATTCCACGAATGTTATTAGTTTTCTTGTAGCTATTCGTAGTTTTCGAGAAAAAAAATAAAAAAAGCCCCAAAAATCAAAAAAATTTTTTCCATTTTAGAACAATTTTTCTTACGCTGATTCCACGAATGTTATTAGTTTTCTGTAGCTATCGTAGTTTTCGAGAAAAAAAATAAAATATCCCAAAAAAAATTAAAAAAAAATTTTTTACATTTTTTTAGAACAATTTCTTACGCTGATTCCCACGAATGTATAGTTTCTGTAGCTATCGTAGTTTTGAGAAAAAAATAAAATACCCCCAAAAAATCAAAAAAAAATTTTTTGCATTTTTTTAGGAACAGTGTTTCTTACGCTGATTTCCGACGAATGTGTATTATTCTTTGTGTAAGCTATCGTAGTTGTTCGAGAAAAAAAACAAAATAGCCCCAAAAAATTGTCCAAAAATATATTTTTTCCATTTTTTAGAACAAATTTTCATTACGCTGCATTCCACGAATGTTATAGTTTTTCTTGTAGCTATCGACTTTTTGAGGAAAAAAAATAAAATAGCCCAAAAAACCAAAAAAATTTTTTTGCCATTTTTAGAACAAATTTCTTACGCTGATTCCACGAATGTTATTAGTTTTCTTGTAGCTATCGTAGTTTTCGAGAAAAAAAATAAAAATATCAAAAAAAATTCAAAAAATTTTTTTCCAATTTTTTGAACAATTTTCTTACGTTGATCCACGAATGTTATTAGTTCTTGTACGTATCGTAGTTTTTGAGAAAAAAAAATAAAATAGCCCCAAAAAAATCAAAAAAATTTTTTTGCATTTTTTAGAACAATTTTCTACGCTGATTCCACGAATGTTATAAGTTTTCTTGTGTAGCTTTCGTAGTTTTCGAGAAAAAAAAAATTAAAATAGCCCCCAATAAATTTAAATGTATAAAATTTTGCATTTTTTAAACAATTATCTTACGCTGATTCCACGAATGTTATTTGTTTTCTTGTAGCTATCGTAGTTTTTGAGAAAAAAAAGATAAAAAATAAAAACCCCCAAAAAATAAAAAAAATTTTTTTGCCATTTTTAGAACAATTTCTCACGCTGAATTCCACGAATTGCTTATTAGTTTTCTTGGTAGCTATCGTAGTTTTTCGAGAAAAAGAAATAAAATATCCCAAAAAATTCAATTTTTTTTTTTCATTTTTTAGGAAAAAAAAACAAAAATTTTTCTTTTTTACCGGGCTAAGTTTCCACCGGGAATTTTTGTTATTAGTTTTCTTGTAAGCTATCCTAGTTTTCGAAGATACTATCGTAAACCCACTATGACGTCATATATTGACGCCTCATCGGGACTAATATAAGTCGCGAAGGTCTAAGTGCAAATTCCGAAAAAAAAAATTTTGAACAGAAAATTATCGGGGGAAATATTTTCTTTGTGATTTTAGAGATTTTCACACTTAGACCTTTGACTTATATCAGTTCCCGTTGAAACGTCACTATATCGAGTTGAAGCGAGTTGATACACTAAAAAGTGGCATTTGAAAGCGTTCAGCCGCTTTTGCGATTCCCGTAAGGCGACACTATACTATAGTGACGTTTCGAAAGGAATCGAAAAACGATCTAACTTGATCGCGCAACACCTTTTAAGGTATAAACTATCACTTAACCCCATATAGTTGACGTAAGCCAACGGGAACTGATAGTAAGTCAAAGGTCTAAGTGTGAAAATCTAAAAAATCAAAAGAAAATAATTCCCAAAAAATTTTCAAGTGAAACTATTTTTCGGAATTTGCACTTAGACCTTCGACTAAGCACTTAGACACAAACAAACGAACGAACGGTCAGACGAACAAACGAACACAAAACATACTATACTATTATAAGGTTCGAAGTCTAAGTGCAAAAAACTCGAAAACTTACGATAGCCACAACAAAACTAATAACATTCGTGGAATCAGCGTAGATATTTGTTCTAAAATGGAAAAAAGAAATTTTTTGATTTTTTTGGTTGTTTATTTTTTTTTCTCGAAAAACTACGATAGCTACAAAAAAAATAATAACCTTTTTGGAATCAGCGTAAGAAATTTGTTTTAAAAATGGAGAAACAATAGTTTCCCTGTAGCTATCGTAGTTTTTGAGAAAAAAAATAAAATAGCCCAAAAATCAAAAAAAAATTTTTGCCATTTTTAGAACAATTTTCTTACGCTGATTCCACGAATGTTATTAGTTTATCTTGTAGCCATCGTAGTTTTCAAGAAAAAAATTAAAATATCCCAAAAAATTTAAAAAATTTTTTATGCATATTTAGAACAAATATTTCACGCTGATTCCACGAATGTTATTAGTTTTCTTGTAGCTTTCGTAGTTTTCGAGAAAAAAAATAAAATATAAAAAAAAATCAAAAATTTTTTTTTCCATTTTTAGAACAATTATCTTACGCTGATTCCACGAATGTTA
>JABUQX010074102.1:15000-26894 GCA_015478945.1 Trachelipus rathkii | reverse complement strand
GCAGTAAAGCAGTAAAGCAGTAAAGCAGAAGGTGCTTCTATGCATCTATGAACCATAAGGTAAAAAATGGTGTTATGATGGTAGGGTAAAAAGACAAAGATTTGTAAGGGACATATGGAAATAAAGACAATTCGCCTAAGCGTAAAGGAATGTAATTATCTGATTAATTGATTCTTGATTCTGTGATCGTATGTATACCTTAAAGCAGCCATGTGTAAACATGAGTTGAATTGATTTCTAACAAAGATTAAGGTGTTATTCTTCATATATTCATACATTGACACTCATACTGTTACTAAGAGAATCCTTGTGACGTCATATGAATAACATTCGTAATTATTATTACGAATAGATGTAAACAATGGATCCATAAACATAGCTGAGCTATAGAAAAAAGATTGAATTCGATCCGACGGTGCGGTGCAGAATCCAAAGCTTCAGGCGTTCCGGCGGAGTCGGTGCGAATCCAGAGGCTTTCAGGCGTTGCGCGTTCCGGGTGCGGACTTGCGGCTCCGGGTCTGCGGTTTGCGAAAACAAAACGCATCGGGGACGTGTCAACAGAACATCCCTATGGGGTTAAACACCCCAATGAACGTTACGTTGAGTTATTAAAAACACCGAAAAAAAAAAATTACAAAAAAGAACCACTAAAAAAATATTCGGCATTCGGCGAATGTATACTTCGGCATTAGACGAATGCCGAACATTCGCCTGCCTCCGAACGCCCCCCTATACTACTATTGTATTTTTAATGGTAATAGAAAGGAAATATTGTCCAAGGAAATTGATAAACACCAATCAAGATTTTGAATTGAAGTTTACAATTATGATTGTTTACTGTAAGGTTGTTTTTTTAAGGTTTTTTATTTTTTTGTTTTTGTTTCATTAGAATTGTAATTTTAAAACTTTTTATTTTTCTTTCATCACGTATAGATTTTGAATGGTTGAGACATTATTTTTTTTTTGCTGCATTTAAGTATTTCTGAGTCATATTATTTTACCTGAAACTACTATGCAATTTGAAGAAAATAGTAAATATATTATAAAAGTAGAAAGGTATAGATAGGAGAGTATTACTCATATGGTTCTTAAGTATTTCAGTAAATATTTTATAAGTATCTGAGGTTCTCTGTCAATAGAAGGATTTTTGGATCTATTCTTTCCTCTAACATCTTTTTTTGTAATAACATTAAATTATATTTACAGCAAGAATTCTGCCTTGCAGAAAAGATTCTATAATATGATCATCGATTCCAGTGCATTCTCCCCTATGTGTGGTTTATGTTTTAAAATATCGTTATATACTATTATACTAATATAATATATATTATATTTATTCTATATATATTATACTATTATATAATATATATATATATTATATATAATATATATATATAATATATACAATACTATAATACTATATATTCATATATTTATATATATATATATATATTATATATATATTATTATATATATATCTATATATATATATATATAATTATAATATTATATCTTATATATATATTCTAGACTATTATATATAATATTATATACTCGTATATATATAATATATAACATTATATAATAAAATAATATATAATATTATATATATAATTATATATATATATATATATATATTATATATATATATATATATATATATACTATATACATATATATATATATATTATATTATATATAATATTTATATTTATATATATATATATTCTAGTAATATATATATATATATATATATATATATATATATATATATATATATATATATTATATATAATATATATACTATATTCTATATATACTAATATATATATTATATAGTTAATATATATAATATATCATATATAACTATTATATATTATACTATAATATATAATAATATATATATATAATGATATTAGTATATAGAATTATATATATACATTATATATATATTATGCCTTCATTTTAAATTAATGTGCAAAGAATGAGTTAATCGAGTGAAAATGATACGAAAGTTCTCTTTGATCAGAAACTACCAAAGCTCACCTTCTTATCCGAATGATGGTAAACAAACATCTTTCTAGAATCGTTTTCCTTTTCATTTTTAATCTACGAAGCTAAAGAAAAGTTCGAAAGAAACAAGAAAGATATCATTTGTAAATAGATTTAGACTTAAGATATCTTCTTACTTGACTTAATACTCTATTTTTATTTTAATATTTCATTAATTAAAAAGTCTTTTAGGCTACTTTTAATTATTTTCTATTAAGATTTTTAATCCTTTTTTTCTTTTTTTTTTTTCTTTTTTTTTTTTTTTTTTTGATTTTAATTTGAGCAATATCGAAAAACTTCGAGATTGTATAATTAGTTTTGTATTTTACACTTTAACTAGATTTACCTAGACAAAATGTACAGAGAAATGAAGGCACCCCAATCGGTCATCAATACCCTGCCAAACGTAAGAGAGAAGAACGTTTGTAAGAATTGATTTAAGAGATTTATTCGTAACGCTATCGAAATAAATATAACTTTATTTAATTATTTTAAATTGGATTTGAATATGAATAAAACATTCTGCCAATTAAGCACATGTTTCTCGGTGATGTAGCGAAATAATGCATTATTTAAATTGCAACGTCTAATGTCAGATTTGGGTTGATCACTGCTGGTTTAAAGTTGTTTTAGGAATTTCCTTTTTTCTGTAAATATTGTCAAACACTCCACTCCCGTTTTTACCTTAAAGATTCTCAAATCTTAATTTTACTTTTACTTTAATTTGACGAAGAAATCATGAATTGGTTTTTAAATGTCGACAACTTTTTTAATACTCACACTTGATTTCTTTTTTAAAATCTAAACGTTTTATTTTTTAATTTTTTAATTGAATTGGATTTTAAAATATCTGATATATATAATATATACTATATACTATGATATATATATATATTATATATTATATATATATTATATTTATATATATATATATAATATATATATATATATATATATAATTATTATTTATATACCTTATTAATATATTAGTTGTGTCAAAACACATGGCCTGTAATTATTTTCCAAGTTTCAATCTTCAAACATTCAATTCAGCTTAGCAATATTCACATCCCTTTCCTGACAAAGTTTTGGCGACTGCTAAGAGTTTTGAATTACCTTCTGCTGATAACTATTATAAAGAACTCTCTTTATTTCTGAAACCAGTTTGATATCTAGGTAGAATTTTTACCATCCCAATATGCAGTCAACGGTAGGTACATCTGTTGCAAACCTCTTTTTATACCCTCAGCTATTTTTTACGTAGAACGCTTCTTTCTCTCTCTGCAATGTACTTCTACTCAAAACAACGTCATCACCATCGACTCCAAGGGCATTAACAGTGGATGCCAACACCATAAAAGCACACTACGATCACTTATTTTTGTTCTGTCCAGTGCCATTGCCACATCAGGTGTCCAATACGCTTTTTTTGCACTGTCCCAAATGAAGGTTTGGGTTTGGGTCATCACTGTCGTATGAATCAGTATTAGAGTTTGAAGTATCGCTAGGTAGAACTTGAGCTAAATTCTACAACTACAAACATTTTCTTCTTCCTTATCTCTTCACGTTTTGTTTGCGCTTCCAATCTCTCCTCTCTTTTCCGTTTTCTAGCTTCTCTAGGAAGAGCTTTTCTATCAATTGTGCCTATGTAGCCGCGTCTACCTTTTTCTCTTTGAGCTGCAAGAAATATTTTATCTTCCTCAACCGTCATTGTTTAGTAGTGCAGTTTTTACAGACATCTCATCCAGTTCGTTTAACTCTGCTAAGGCGCATTTCACTTTTTGTTTGAGATGCATTCTTGCTTGTGTAAGTTTGCCCAAATTATATTCGTCTTGGCGGCAGCATAAATATGTTTTAATGTCGTTCTGAAATTTTGGGCAAGGGCTTTGTTTACCGTTCTGAAATTAAAATGGAAGGCATGCAATGATCAAAATACAAATTAAAAAATCCCCTATTAGCTTGGCCGCGTCTAAGTATATATATATATATATATATTAGAATAGATTAGATGATATTTGTACTTTTGAGATTACTGATATTATGATTAATAGATTATATCTATATAATATATATATGATATTATATATATATAATATATATATATATATATATATATTATATATATATATATATATTATATATTATTAATATATTACTATATATAATATATTATATATACATTTGTGTGTGTGTGTGTGTGGGGTGGGTGTGTGTAGTGTGAGTGTGAGTGGAGTGTGAGTGTAGGTGTGTGTGTGTGACGAGAGAAACATGACCCAATAAATATTAATATTGAATTTTCAAGGAAGTTTCAGATCAATCTTAACCCAGCTTCAGATAAAATTTTAAAATATTAACATCCAATTAAAATATTTAATTACAACAAGTAGATAATTTAATTGAATTGAGAAAGACTGATAACACTGGTGTTATAATAAAAAAAGTAAATAATTAATAGTTCATTGGTTTTTAAATGGATATTATTTAGACATGAGAATTAAAAAAATAAAGGAACTTTTAAAATAGCTATATATATATATATATATATATATATATATATATATATATGTATTTAATTACTAGTCGGTATACTATATATATTATATATATATAATTATATATATATATATATATATATATTATAATTATATATATATATATATATATATAATATATATATATATACTATTATATATATATATATATATAATATTAATATTTAATTATAGGGGCCTATATATATATATTAATATATATTATATATATATATATATATATATATTATATATATATATTATATATATATAAAATATATATATACTATATATATATATTAAATATATATATATATATATATATTATATATATATATATACTATATACTATATATATAATATATTATATATATATATATATTATTATTATATATTATATATATATAATATTTTATATATGTATATATATACTATATATGTGTATGATATTGAAGTTCTTTTGAAGTCTCACGTAATTACTTCCATGTTACTAACTACTATTGCAGCTTTCTCCGTCGGACGTCGCTATTCTGTCGTATTACGCTACCTACTCAGGGCTAATAACCCAGCAACATAAGTCGTTATAATCCTTTTTTTTACTTCCTCCCCCCCTCTTCCCCCCCCTCTCTGTTGATGTAATGGAAGAGTTAAAAGGCTATTTGTTTTTGCGTTAATTTTTATTTGAAACATCCATCTTTAATATATATATTATAATATATATTAATATATATATATATATTATATATTATATATATATATATATATATATTATATATATTATATATATACTATATTTTA
Source organism: Trachelipus rathkii (assembly GCA_015478945.1). NCBI lineage: Eukaryota > Metazoa > Arthropoda > Malacostraca > Isopoda > Trachelipodidae > Trachelipus > Trachelipus rathkii. The sequence goes on along the minus strand of JABUQX010074102.1, from coordinate 21,513 downwards.
TATATATATATATATATTATTATATTATACTATATAATGTCGATGCCTCCTGTCAGTACTTAATTTTTAAGATATCAATTTTTCTCGTAGCTTTAATTGGACTCTAGTCGAATGACAATTGAATCGTGAAAGAGAGAGAGAGAGAGAGAGAGAGAGAGGAGAGAGAGAGAGAGAGAGAGAGAGAGAGAGAGAGAGAGAGAGAGAGAGAGAGAGAGAGAGAGAGAGAGAGACCTTTTTTCTATCGCCAAACAGTTAAATATTGGATAATTTTTGGTTGCTCGGCAATATAAAAAGTCCAAAAAATATTTTGGAAAAATATAAATTGCTCTGTATTTGAATATAAAACATATAGCAAATGATAGATTGTAACGGAAAACAGGTATTCGAAATTGCAGAAAAAGGAAAACTAAATTTAGTGACTTCTCTCTTTTGAACCAATGTTTGGTTCCGAATTGATTCCAATGTTTGGTTCCAAATTGGTTCCAAATTGGTTCCAAAGTTTGGTTTCAAATTTGTTCAAGCTAAGCGAAGATGTGGATCTGGTTAAACGATTTCTTAATTTCTTTTTCCTAATTAACATTGCCGGGAATCCTGATTCGCAAAAAAATAAGTTGTTGCAACACCTGTTAACACCTGATTTGCTACTTTACGAAGAATTTAAAATATCTAAAATCCTAATTTTAGCATAAAAGTGATTTAAATTCATGGTTCCGAAATTTGATCTTAGTGATGAATCCGAACTTAACTCAGAAAGACAATCTAATTTTTTCTTACCAAAATTATTTCAGTTTTGCTCTGTGAAAGAATTTGTATTGCACAAATTCTTTTCTCGAATATTTGTTTCTTTTAGAATATATATCTGGAATGCATAACTTTTTCTGTGGAAAAGTCAAATTTCTTTCGGGTTGAGAAATCCGGATCTAGAGAAAAACAGCTTTGGGAATAAATTAAAGCCTGCTAAATAGGCTAGGTAAAATGAAAATAGTTCAACGTTGATGAAAGTTTATATGTTTTAAAGATAACTTTAATTTTAATGAGTTTTAATTTTTATGGAAAACTAAAGTGATTAGTTCCGAATAAAGTGATGGTAAACTTATAATACAGTGAATTGGAAAATGAATGACTCCCGTGTTTCACTAATATTTGCATCTATAAATGCTAAGGACCCATTATTAAAAGGAACCTAACTTGCAAATGCTTTTAGCTTAAATTATCCAGAAACAGTTGGGCTTGATATTCACACACATCTTTAGAATAAATGTTTAATATCAGCAGCATAGTCTTAAAACCATTTCTCTTCATGCCAATAGTAAAAAGTATTTGCAAAGAAAGAAACTAAGGATGAGTTTAACTAGTATTACTGGTAACTAGATCTAAAAGCTTGAATTTCTTTGAGCATTTATATCTAGTTACCAATGACACAAAAGAAACTTTAGAAAGGAGACAAGCTATATATATATATATATATATATATATATATATATATAGTATTTATTTATATATATAAAAACCGCTTCTGTATATATATATATATATATACTATATATAGATATATATATATATATATATTTATATATAATATATATATTATATTATATATATATATTATATATATATATATATATATATATATAAATATATATATATATATATATATATATATATATATATTATATATATATATATTTATATAATTCTTTGCTAGTAGTTAAAAAACCGCTTCCTGTCAGGAAAAATGAATATAAATTAGCAAAAACTTTTTGTAATATATTATATAATATATATATATATATATATACATATATATATATATATATATAATATATAATATAGTATAATATAATATATATATATATATATATATATAACATTATATCATGTTATTAAAAAAATGAGCTTAATTATAAGATTGCTTGTAATTGAAGATTTGCGATTAAAATTAGACCTAATTCAATATATTTTCATATAATTATATAATATATATATAATATATATATATATATATATATATATATATATATATTATATATATATAACATATATATATATATATATACTATATATATATATAATATTGCTGGTTTTAATTGAGCTTGATGGTTGCTCCAAGAGCAAGCATGGGCCCAAGATCGTAGGTGTCTAAAATTTGCCGGGATATGCTAAAGAGGCAATGTGCCGCGATTGATGCGATAAAAAACGTAGTTGGCAAATGTCGCCACCAGCGTGAATATATGACGCTGTACCGCGTTCCGCTACGCTACAGGAAAGAGGCGGAATTGAGCACACACAAACGCATGATAAACTGCGCATCATTAAACACTTTTATTAGGGCAACTATGGTTACAAATCTGTTCAATATGAGCATACACCGGGCAGTATCGCTCAGATTACCCCAAGATATGCTGCAGCAAACCTGTCAACACACCTGCTACGGATGCAGCATGCCAGTGGAGTCGGAAGGCTCATATTGACAGTATTTGTAAGTTTGTAACATAGTTCCAAAAAAACTGGACCTTGCTATCACAGTTATCATGTGTGTGCTCATTCCTCCCTCTTTCCCTGCATGTGCGGAACCGCGTAGCAGTCTTTATATTCACCTGTGGCGAATCTGCCCAATACGTATTCTTTATTGCATTATCTGTGGAGCGCACTGCCTTTTAGCATATGATCCCAAATTTTCAGACCACCTACGATCCTTGGGGCCCAGTGCTAGATGCCTCTTGCGAACCACCGTCAGTTTAATTATAACCACCAGATATATATATATATATATATATATATATAATATATATATATATATATAATATATATATAATATATATATAATATATATATATATATATATATATATAATAGATATTATATATTCTATATATATTATATATATATATATATATATATATATATTTACTATATATATATATATATTATATATATATACTATATATATATATATATAGATTATATATATATATATATATATATATTATATATATAATATATATATATATATATAAGTGGTGTGCTGTGGTTTAGCGTCTTGGGGAAGAAGTTCGTGCATATATAATAATAATTTCAATTTTCAATTTCAAAACTTTATTCAGAGAAGAAAAATTACATTATTTAACATTAGTCCAATATTTTATTACTTTATTATAGCAATTAATTATATTAAAATAATTTCCCTAGTATCTGAAATGGGTCTACTAATTGCAACACAGTGTCGTGTCCTTTGAGACCCGAAATATAATAATAATAATAAGTATAAAAATGATAATAATAATAATAATAATAATAATAATAATAATAATAATAATAATAATAATAATAATAATAATAATAATAATAATAATAATAATAATAATAATAATAATAATAATAAATAAAATAGTAGTAAGAGAAGCATTTGACCGTAAATGACCGCGACCTTTTTTGACCTTTTCTGACCGCGACCTTTTTTTTAGCTCGAATTTTTACCTGACCTTGACCTTTTTTGGCCTTCACCTTTTTGGGCCTTGACCTTTTTTTCGACCAACCTTTGGTCTTCCATGGGTCATTTTTGACCACGATTTTTTGAGAACCCAAATTTTTTGAGAACCCGGATTTTTTGAGAACCCGGATTTTTTGAGAACCCGGATTTTTTGAGAACCCTAATTTTTTGAGAACCTAATTTTTTTGGGGCAACCCTAATTTTTGGAGAAACCTAATTTTTTTTGGCAACCCTAACTTTTTGGCAACCCTAATTTTTTATGGCAACCCTAATTTTTGCAACCCTTCGAAGAAGGGTTGCGCCAAACGGTTGCGTCAGCAACCGTTGTACGTACCCCACCCTAATTTTTTCGACCAACCCTTTGGTCTTCCATGGGTCATTTTTGACCCACGGTATTTTTTGGCAACCCTAATTTTTTCGGCAACCCTAATTTTTGGCAACCCTTCGAAGAAGGGTTGCGCCAAACGGTTGCGTAAGCAACCGTTGTACGTATTGCCCCCCTATTTTACGCCCCCCTAATTTTTCGACCATGGGTCAATTTTTGCCCACGGTAATTTTGGCCCACACCTAGCCTACACCCAGCCTTCATTTGATGTGCTTAACGGTGTTTGACATGATATTTCGGCCTTGACCTTGCCAGATACCATGGGTCATTTTTTGCCCACGCCAATTTTTTGCCCACTCGTGGCCCACCCGTCACATATTTCGTTCCTAACTTGTACGCATGTATGGACCTACCCTAACTTGTGAACCTACACACTGTGCGCGGCGCACCACACACCCACACACCACACACACACAACCACCACTTACACTTATACAGACATTCACTTATGACACTTATACACACACTTACACTTATGACACTTACATTTACCATAGACACTTACATTAACACTTATACTCACGTACAAACACACTGCAATCCTTTGCGTCAGTCCATGGTCATTTTGACCACGTATTTTTTGTCCTTCCTTTAGGGACTTAACCCTTTTTTGATGTCTTAACCTTGTTTTGACCATGATATTTCCGCCTTTGACCTTGCCCATGTACCATGGGTCAATTTTGACCCACGCTAACTTGATGCTTTGATGGTTCCCAACCACCGTAAGAAAGTAATCTAGTGATGTTCTATTGCTGTTCTATCGAGTATTTAGATGAGTGCCAGGTGATACCAGCAGGTGAGTGCCAAAGTGTTAGTTGCCATGAGTCCCAATGAGCTGCCAAAAGTGAGTGCCACATGTGCCAAGTGAGTGCCACATTAGTGCCAACTGAGTGCCACTTTTTTTCAAGCCTTTTCTAGCCTTTAGCCTCCCCTGAGCCTAGAATAGCCCTAATATGGATGTCTACCCCTAGTTATAAGGTATGAGGATTCGATTGGTGTATATTAACAAGTTGCTAGGATGCTTCCTACTATGAGTTAGTCTTTTTCTAACACTTATACACACATACACTACGACACTTATACACACATTCACTATGACACATTATTACACACTGATGATCACTTTACATTAAACCAGTATACACTTACACTCACAACCCACACACAGATACACTTACACTTACACTCCCACACACTCTCGATATTTTGATGCCTCAACTTGTTGCCTCACACTTTGATTTGCCTCAACTTTGATCCCCAGCATAAATCCTCAGCATTGCAGCCTCAACGTTTGAGTTCATCTTTTGATGACTCATCTTTGATGACGTCATCTTGATACCATCTATATTGATGATTCATCTTCGATATGAAATCACCTTTGATGGCTCATCTTCTACGCCACTCATAGAACAGATTTAATATTAATGTCTTCCTCCTAGTCATATTGAACACCAGGCGCGCATTGCGCCCTCCGCCGCAACGACACCAGCCCCGCACCCGCAGGTGCGATCCGCCGCGTCCCCGCCCGCCGCGTCCGCCCGCCGCTTGCGCCCGCAGGCGCAATATTCCGCGCATCCCGCCCGCCGCGTGCGCCCGCAGCCGCAATATTGGCGCAATATTCCCCGCCCGCCGCGTGCGCCGGCAGGCGCAATATTCCTGCGGGAATGAAAAAATATATATACTATAAGTCATTCATTTTATTTCATAACTTAAACATTTTCGAAAGTCTTCTTTTCAAATATACTATGAGTCATTTATTTTTATTTCATACTTTAAAGTTTTATTAAAAACATTTCGCGAACCTAAAACTGTAACTCATACAGACCTATTCTTTAACTCATATATTTTATTAACATTATTTTTTTACTTAATATTTTTTTAATTTTATAAATTTTTTAAAATTGTATGTGAAAGGAAGAAAAAAATCCAGAGTGTCTGATATATAATCATTTATTTTACTACAATTGTACGAAATTTTATTAAAAACATTAACATTACATACCTTAAAACAGTAAATCAGTAAATCAATAGAGGTGTTACCTAACACAAGGGGTATTAGTTATGCTTTGTATTTTACTGCTTACTGCTTTTTTAACTCATGTTTTAACTGCTTAACTCCATGTTTTTACTGCTTTAACCATATGTTTACTGCTTTAACTCACATATTTATTAACATTACATACCTTAAAGCAGTAAATCAGTAAATCAATAGAGGTGTGACCTAACACCAAGGGGATTAGTATGCTTTTGTTTTACTGCTTTACTGCTTTAACTCATGTTTTACTGCTTTAACTCATTATGTTTTTACTGCTTGAAAGCTCATATATTTATAAAACATTACATACCTTTAAAGCAGTAAATCAGTAAATCAATAGAGGTGTGACCTAACACCTAAAGGGGGATTAGTATGCTTTTGTTTTACTGCTTTACTGCTTTAACTTTCTGCTTTACTGCTTTAACTTTCTGCTTTACTCCTTTAACTTTCTGCTTTACTGTTTTAACTTTCTGCTTTACTGTTTTAACTCATATATTTATTAACATTATGTTTTTTATTTTGTTTTGATACTTTTTATTTATTTTATTATTATTTTTATTTATTTTTATTATTATTTTTATTATTTTTATTATTTTATTTTTT
>JABUQX010074102.1:7500-10000 GCA_015478945.1 Trachelipus rathkii | reverse complement strand
ATTATATTATTATTATTATTATTATTATATTATTATATATTATTATTATATATATTAATTTTATTATTTATTATTTATTGATTTATTATTTATTATTATATTTATTATTAATATTATTATTTATTATTTATCATTATTATTATTATTATTATTATTATTATTATTATTATTATTATTATTATTATTATTATTATTATTATTATTATTATTATTATTATTATTATTATTATTATTATTATTAATGATATTCTTCTTTATAATTATTACTAACAATAAATATTATATTATTATTTATATTATATTATTATTATTATTATTATTATTTTATTATTATTATTATATTTTTATTATTATATTATTATTATTATTCTCATTATATATAATGATATAAATATGGGATTATTTATTTTGTTATATATGTTATTGTCATTTTTAAATTATTATTTTTAACTATTATATTTTTATTATTAGTATTATTTTATTTTAATTATTTTCTTAAAGTAGCAACAATTGTTTGTAATTCTTTATATTTTTTGTTATTATGATGATTATTATTATTTTTACTATTATTATTTCTCATTATATGGATTATTATTATTATTATTATTATTATTATTATTATTATTATTATTATTACTTACTGTCTTACTGTCCTCCCCCAGGAAGGTCCTGGTCTTGTAGAAAACCACGACCTGTCAGTGGACTCAACATGCGTTTCCATTCGGCTCTGTCTTCCCACAGTCTTCTCCCTTGTATTTCCTCCACCGCAGGCAGCCCACATCTCATCAACGAATCTTGCAACGATTCCCTCCATCTCTTCCTTGGTCTTCCTCTGAGTCTTCTTCCATCCGGCATCCACTCCCATCGTTTCCTCGCCTTCACTTCTGACTATTATTATTAGTTTTATTATTATATTATTATTATTATTATTATTATTATTATTATTATTATTATTATTATTATTATTATTATTATTATTATTATTATTATTATTATTATTATTATTATTATTATTATTATTTATTATTTATTATTTATTATTTATTATTTATTATTTATTATTTATTATTTATTATTTATTATTTTATTATTATTATTTATTATTTATTATTATTATTATTATTATTATTATTATTATTATTAAATTATTATAAGTATTTCTTTTTTTTCTTCTTAACTCTTAAAAAAATATTATTATATTAATATTCTAATATTATGCTTTTTATGAATATTATTATTAGTATTATTATATTATTTTTATTATTATATAATTATTATTATTATTATTATTATTATTATTATTATAAAAGGCTCTCTAATTAAAAATTTCCTTTGTACGAACAATAAAGAAGCTAATAATATTTATTTCTTTTGCCAGGCAAAGAGTTTATTATTTATTAGTGTATATACAGTATATTATATATATTATACAAAGTATATATATATATATTGTATATTATATATAATATATAATTTAAAAGTAAAAAAAAAAGGCTATGTAGTCATAAGCCTAAATTTTATATATATATATATTATTATTATACAAACACTTATTCCCGCTTAAGCGGGGTAGTGGTACGTGCAGCTTCCCTAATTCATATTTTCCTTCATCTCGCCCCCACCCACCTCCTCCATTCCATTCTATCTCTCGCCAACACCCTACCATCCTCCACCCTCATCCCTCTCTCTTCCAGCATTTCCTTTATTCCATCCATCCACCTTCTTCTCGGTCTCCCCCTTCCTCTTCTTCCTATCCCCTCCGCCTCCCAAACTCTCCTAACCACCCTCTGTTCCTCCATTCTCTCCAGATGTCCAAACCATCTTAACATTCCCTTCTCCGCTCTTCTCACCAAACCATTTTTCCAATCACATCTCTCTCTCTTATCACCCTATTCCTAATCCTCTCTCTTTTGCTAACCCCACATACCGCTCTCAACCCTTTCATCTCAAACACTTCCAGCTTCTTCTTGGACCTAGCATTCAACCCCCATGTTTCACACCCATATAGTACCGCTGGAACACATATTTTTTCAAACATACTTATCTTAAGTTTATGTGATAAATCTCCCCCTTTCCATAATTCCCTCAGACCACTCAATGCTCTCATTCCTTCTCCTACTCTGTGATCTATCTCTTCCTTCATCCCTCCTTCCTTACCCAAATCCATCCCTAAATATCTGAAAACCTTTACTTCTTCTAATACTACACCTCCTACTCTAATCTCTAACCCCATCCCCTCATCTGTTTCATCCTCCTCAAACACTAACACTTTACTCTTTCCTGGGTTTATCCTAAGACCCTTTTGTCCACACACCCTCTCAAACTCCTTCACCAAATACTACAGCCCTTCTGAATTCTTCGCCACTAAGGCAGTATCATCCGCAAATAGTATCATGTTCACTTCCCATCTATCACCCTTATCCATCAATTCCACCCCTCTCCCCTCCCTCATCATTCCTCTGCAGACACTCTCCATAAATAAATTGAAAAGCCACGGTGA
>JABUQX010074102.1:0-2500 GCA_015478945.1 Trachelipus rathkii | reverse complement strand
ATGATATGTTTTACTGCTTTAACTCACCATTATTCATTAACAGTTACGATCCTTAAAGCAGTTAAATCAGTAAAATCAATAGAAGGGTGTGACCTAACACCAAGGGGGGGATTAGTATTGCTTTTGTTTACTGCTTTACTGCTTTAAACTCATGTTTTACTGCTTTAACTCTGCTTTACTGCTTTAACTTTCTGCTTGACTGCTTTAACTTTCTGCTTACTGCTTTAACTTTCTGCTTTTCGCTTTAACTCATATCTTTTATTAACATCATGTTTTAATTTTGTTTTCATACTTTTTTAAAATTTATTATTATTATTACTTTTATTTATTTTTTTTATTTTTAATTTTTTTTTTCTTTTATTTTTATGCTTTGTTTTATTTACTTCATGCCTATTGTTATTATTATTTAGAACATACACACACACACACCACACACACACACACACACACACACTACACACACACACACACACGCACACAAACACACACACATGCACTTACACATATACACACATTCACTATGACACTTATACACACATTCACTATGACACTTACATTTTACCCATAGACACTTGACATTACACTATACACATGCGCGTCACGACACACATTCACTATGATACTTATACACACATTCACTATGACACTTACATTTGTCCATAGACACTTACATTTACACTTACACTCACACACAGATTTACTTACACTCACACAGATTTACTTACACTCACACAGATTTACTTACACTCACACACAGATTTACTTACACACAGATTTACTTACACACAGATTTACTTACACTTGCACACAGATTTACACACACACACACACACACATACACACCCACGCACACTCACTTACACATATAACGTATAATTTATTAAAACATTTTATGTTTTAATTAAACACGTACATTTATATTACTCATTCAAATATAACTAAAATTATTTCAAAGTTTCTTAAAACTTCTATAATAAATCAATCATTATCTTTGAACAAAGAAATTTATTATTAACTGTTAATACTTTTTGTTTATAAATTTTATAACTATCAAGTTTTAAAATAACTTTTACTAAAATTTTATGAAATTTTATTAAAAACATATATTTTACGTACCTTAAAGCAATAAAATCAGTAAATCAGGTAAGGCCAGCCCCTAGCACCCCTCTACATCAAGCTATGCCACGTTTTGTTCTATTGACTTACTGCTTTACATCATCTTTAGCCATGTAATAAGTATAAAAATAACAAAATAAGTTCTTCTCTGCTAACATAACATGTATTTTATTAAAATCATTCTAAGTTTTTATTTAAAAATAACAATTATTCACTTACATTTATATTATTCACTCGATGTTAACTAAAAATATTTCAAAGTTTTTTTTAAAATAATTCGGATTTTCTTTATTATTATTATTATTATCTATGTACATTGACAATCCATTACGAGAAAACACAACAACCCGCACTCCTTACAGATACGAAACTGACCTCTCTCTGTAAAATGTGTTGAAAAAACTCTACTTTAGGTCTAAATTTAGGAAATCCTTTTTGTAACCCGAGGCGATTTAAGCCTAATTCCAGTAAAAATATATTTCAAACTGACCTTTTGTCTGTTAAATGTGGTGCAATAAACTACGTTAGGGGGGGCCCCCTAAAAAAAAATTTAGGGGCCTTTAAAAAATTTCTAGGCATAAGCCTTTTTGTAGACGGGCTAATTTAATCCTATTACCAGGTCAAAAGGTAATTCCCGTATAGACAAGAATCATTGTTATTATTATTTTTTATAAATATTATAAACTGAAACATGCTGGATCGGAAAGATCCTTTAAGCAGGTAAAAAGGAAATGTTTTCCTTACTTGTGATTGGTCGGGGTAATCCTTATCTCTATATTGGACCAATCGTAACTGTGATTGGTCTAGAATTATTTTATCGTCTTTGAAAATTAACTTGTTCTTTTAAACTTGTATTGAGCCATGTGTGTGCTTTTATTATCTCTGTTGACCCAAACTCATTTTAAAATTCATAGTCATTTTAGCTGTTAAACCGGGGCACAAGTTATCTGATTTGTATTAAAAGTGTTTTATTTTTTACAAAGTGTATATCATATTTATAATAAATACTTACATTGGAGAATAATATTAACATATTATTATATATATATAATATAAATATATATATATATATATATATTATATATAGTATTATATATATATATATATATTATATATATAATAATATATTATATTATATATTATATATAATATATATATATATATATAATATATATATATATATATATATATATATAATGATATATATATATACGCGCGGGGAAATATTGCGCCTGCGGTGCACGCGGCGGGCGCGGAACGCGCGAAAATATTGCTCCTTGCGCGGGCACGCGGCGGCGGGTAACGCGGCGGGACGCACCAGCGGGTGCGGGTGGCTGGCTTTGCGGGTGGGGCTCATGCTGAGCCCTGGTGGTTAGCTTATGAG
>JABUQX010074101.1:10000-25000 GCA_015478945.1 Trachelipus rathkii | reverse complement strand
ATATAATATATTATATATATATATATATATATATATATATATATTGATAAGGTAAAGTTGTATGGTTGTAGGGTTAGGGGGGGGTGAGTGGGGTATGGGAAATGTTCGTTAACCTAAATTAAAGACCGGTATGCCAAGTTTTAGATTGTAATTATACAAATTTTTGCCTTACAAATAAATAGAAATATGATGGTTTAAAATTAGTTTTAACGTTCATATATATATATATATATATATATAATATATAATATATATATATTATATAATATATATATATTTTTTTTCCTCTGCATTTCAGTTCATTGATAGTTTTTAGGGGGTGAGTGGGGTATGGGAAATGTTCGTTAACCTAAATTAAAGACCGGTATGCCAAGTTTTAGATTGTAATTATACAAATTTTAGCCTTACAAATAAATAGAAATATGACGGTTTTAAAAATAGTTTTAACGTTTTCTATATATATATATATATATATATATATTATATATATATATATATTATATATATATATATATATATATATATATATTATATAATATAATCCGATCTTTAGATCGGGGTATGGTTGGGGGGTGAGTTGGGTTTTAGGGGGTGAGTGGGGTATGGGAAATGTTCGTAAACCTAAATTAAAGACAGGGATATTATTTTTCTTTATATATAAGGTTGTTATAATTTTTTCAACTTTTACGAGTGAGCTTTTGTTTTCAACTTAATTTTTTTTTTCAAAATTTATTATTTTTTTTTTATTTTTTTAATTTATTTTTGTTTTTACTAAAATCTTTTATGCTTTTCATGTTTATAACGTAAAAATTTACGTTTTTACATACCCTAAATCAGTAAATCAAACTGCCCTCTCCACCTACCCTTCTGTCCATCTTGATCTATCTGATCTATTGATCTATTGATCTATTGATTCAAGTCATATTTTTCTTTAGTATAAATAAGTTCTTTGGATAAAAGTAGGAAAAGAAAACAAGTTTTTATTTTAAAGCGTTTATAACATAAGTGCAAACTATATAATCATTGACATATAAATTTTTAGCATCAAATATATTTACAAGTTTATTAAAAGAAACATTATTTAAAAAACATATAATGAAATAAATACAGTATACACCACATAAATTAGATCTGATAGGTTGTACAGGAAAACATAAGGTCTTAACATATTGAACATTATTATATTTTAAAAAAGATGTTACATAATGATTACTAATCCATAAAATCTAAATGCAGAGAGTCTAAAGAAATATACAACCATTATTTTTATCTTATACACTTCTATCCAATGTCCATTGCTCGATACATCCCGAGGAGAAGTGTTGAAGATAAGACCAGAGTCGGTATCCAATTTCAAAGAGCTGAGTTCATTACAGGCTAAATACAACTAAAAATCTTCTCTCTTTTCTAAATATATTAATATTTCTTTTTTATTTATCTTTAAAAATTCAAGATTATATTTCGTACTCTGTCAATCTCGTTGATTTGAGGATGTTCCAAATACACCAGAACTGAGAGATTGAGGATGTCAAACTTTGTCCAAATTTTAGACTCAATCCTAATGTTCCTTTTCTTAGGATATTGAGATGAAAAGCATTACAAGCTGAAAGATCAGCTGTGAGATCGTATGCATATAAATTACTGTTTTCAGCATAAGTCTTGAGATCAACACCTGTACCGTTATCGCTGCAAGACACAGTATTGGCAAATAAATCGTAAAAAGGACGCGAACATTGAGAATGTGAGTCTTCATATATCATCTCATAATCACGACCGTATGGTTGACCATTCAACATGCAAACTGATACCCCTAAGACCGAAATGGGTAAATTTAAAGGCGGACTTTCCATAGTTTCCAGAATAAGCATCATGTTCTACAATTCCTATTATTACCTTCTGAGGTAAGCTGCCATTAACAATGTTAGGTATATTAATACTCGATAATCCTTGGGTAAAGTTAAAATTTTAGTCTCAATTCTCTTGATTGGATATTTTGCTGTATCGGTTAAAAGAGATTTCTCTATTTCCATATGTTTAATGGGAGATAATTTCACTTTACGTACATATAGATAAGCATCCTGTAATTTAAAGATAGGCTTTGGAGCCGCCGTTGTGGCTAAAAGGGCACTTTTAACATTAAGAGCAAATTCAGGTGCAGATCTAGTTAACCTGATGCGGGTGTCCACTGATGATAGAATAAGTCTTTCCTGAGAGAATATATCACCGTTTACACGTCCATAATATTCATACGTGTTATTTTTAGCCTTAGCAGCGTCGGTTCTATGTTTCTCTACATCTTTTAAATTATAGTAACCACATGATTGCAGGTAGGTGAGACTCCTTCGCATCTTGAGAATAATTTAGTAAAGTTTCAATATAACTTCGATAAGGGTAACTTGCCGCTGACGCTCCGAGAGAAGTTTCATTTAAAAACACCTCAAGTTGATTAAAACATGTATACAGGAAATTTGTCTCGGAGTACACTACGTGATCGGTTCCTGTGAGATCTGATCCATCTTCGTTTACTAATTTCACTTTCAAATATAAAAACACATTCGAAGGGTCAAGATATTGGTCAGAAGTGCCTGGGATATTGAATTCGAGAGGTACATCGGTATTTGTGATCGCGTGAACGGGATTAATACTAATAAAATTGGACTCACTCACGCTGATCTGTGTAGGGTTCACTGAGAAGAGATCCAATTCACTCTTACAACAGTCTGGGCTGGAGGGATGGAGGAAATGCATCTTATCGACTCTAACGCTAAACCTTTAATGAAAATATTCTTTAGGTACACATCTATATATATTAAGTACAAGTTGCCACATATTATTATTCAAAAATATCCTTTTTTACGTTTGCATATTTTTTTTTTTTTTATTTTTTTTATTTTGACGTTTCTTGCTACGAGGTTTTTTTTTTTTTTTACTTTTTCTTTTTTTTTTTTTTTTTTTTATTATTAAGACGTTTTATACAACGTCTTTTCACCTTTCTAACACCTTGACCAGTCATCTTACGTCGTAGTTTTCGTTTAACATCGTCTAACATTTCATCTGAAACATCGGCTAGGCGACGTTTTACAGCACTACGAGGGTCGACACCCCCCATAATATCCTGGATTGTGTTTATTCCCGTTCTGGCTGCTTTTTTAGCGAGGTATTTACCTCCTGATTTAAACAGGGGAATAGCTCTACGAAATAACGAAGCAAAAAATCCTCCTAAACCATATCCCCTCTGCATTCTTGAACCCCTGAAGACTCTTTCTCTTTCCATTATTATTATTATTTACCGGAGCTTCTTTCTTATGTGTACTTTACACACTGCTGTACCAATTGTGAATGGGTACGGTTTGCCTTCGACGTCTCTTATATAAACGCGAACTGAACTCAGTTGGGTCTTACTCATAGGTAAGTAGTGAACATTAGGAAAGCTTATAACTTTACGACCTTTAGGAAAATGTACTACTCTTAACAAAGAGGCTTTAGTATTCCCTACATACTGATGGTCTACAATATCTGTATAAACATAGGCCATACCTGGATCTTGAAACATCTTAGTAGGCAAGCATACAAAATGTAATGAATTCTTGGTGTCATTTTTTGAGACATACTCTTCCATCGTTGGTATATAACGCATTAGATCCTTTAGAGATGGTTTGATATTATTTCCCGATATTTTGTATACATGTGAGTAACAACAATTACGAAACCAACCTGAGGCGCGGAAAATAAATAAACTTATATCTTTCAGGTTCACATGCTCATGAGATTTTAATGTGATTAACACGTTATCTTCGTTAACGGATTTATTAACAAGAAACACTAAATCTGTACATATTTGACTTTCTTCAAATTTTTTGTTTAAGTCTATGAACACATCCGTAACCGAATTATAGTGACCGTGCTCTAATAAATAATTTTCAACGAAATATTCATTGTTGCCTCGTTTGATAGTCGCCATATCAGGTTTACTTTTTAATACTTTTAACATTATCAACATCTTCTAAGTATCGTAAAAACGCCAAATATGAAAGAGGCATATTCTCTATATCGCCATCGAGAATTATTTCACTTAATCCAGCTTCATATATTTCTCGATCAAAAGTTATAGGGTTCAATAATTGGGTTGTATAGTCCGATATTTTATTTTCAGGATATAGATCCATAGAAGCCGATGAAGGCAGCGTTAAATAGAAATGATCTTCACTCTCCATGTTCACAAAGTAAACTGATCAATGTTTCTTAATTTCCCTAGCATTTATATAACTATTAAACTTCGCGGGGTAACCTACCCATTTGACAAGATACTGTTTATTTTTACCTTTTCCTTTATAGATCCTAATATTTTTTCTATTTTATACTCGTGACTCTTAGGATCAAAGCGTATTTTCTGTATTTCTTGTTTATAGAACCCTCCTTTTATTTGTTCGCCATCTAAATCTTCAAGATAGTATAATTTTAACCCATCTCTTGGGAATTCTCTGATTGTATCTACTTTAAAAACTTCTCTTGACCATCCAGCCTCATACCCTTTTCTGAAATTTTCATCTGACCTAGACACTCTCACGTAATCTCCTAATTTAATGCCTGTGTTATCTTTTATTTTTCGTACAGGATGACTCGGAACTGAGGGTTTTGTCTTTACCATCTCTAGAGGGGTCTTCTTAAGTGTTCTATGATAAGACCTATTATAAGAATAAGCCAAGTCTTGCAGTATATCTATATATTTAAATGTATTCATCTTCGTGAAATACCTATGCATTCTTTCTTTTATAGTTCTTTGTACTCTTTCCACAATTGCAGCTTTATTAACTGAAAATGTGTTGTAGTACCCTATATCATACTCTGTAACTATTTCTTGAAACTCTTTACCTAAAAATTCTTGACCTTTATCTGTCCACATCAATTGAGGATATCTGTTATCATCATTTATAATTTCTCTCACAGCTTCAGCAACAGTTTTCGATCTTTTATCTTTTAAAGCCTTTAACCATAAATACCGGGAATATACATCTATCACAAAAAGAATGTATTGATACCCCTCATTGTAAGATTTATATTTTATCATCTCTGTCAAATCTAACTGCCAGACGTTATCTAAATGACGGGCTATGGTTTTCCGTGTAGGAAATTTTTTCCGAATAGGTTTATGTAGAGTAAAAGCATCCTCCCCTTGTAAATAATTTTTCAGTTCTTTTTTATTAATGTGAGGAAACTTTGATGCGAACCTTGAAAAACCTCCATAACTGTAAGGCTGTTTCATGTCATAGTAATATTTATCGACTGTATCCTTTACCTCCATCGTGATCAATGACAAATAAAAACAAAAAAACATTATATATATAAGATAAGATAAATAAAAGAGGAAAAGGAAACAAATATTTTTAAAAAAGCAATTTTTTTTAATCATTAAAATTATATATACAATATCTTACACAAATTAGTTTGATAAAAAAAAGTAGTTTAAATATGCTTACAACATGTGCATATTTTAAAATATAATACAATCACATAAAATTAATTTTAAAAGAAATAATCACAAAATATTTAATAAGCTTGAGCTTGGGCCATAGGACTTAACAGATACTGTGTATTTATAATATACTGACGGAGACTAGGGAGTCCAGCCGTTGTCACGTATGTATAAATATCTCTTGCTGATATTTTCAAGTCTTGATCTTTATATGCAGGAGTCTTCATTTCTTTTTCCCAATGAAAAGTAAATTTTTCAATATCTATAACGTCCATGACATCTGCTAATTGAGCGTCAAACATATAGTTTTCGTTGTACACAGTGTATAGTAAGCGATGGGCAGTATTGATGAGATGGTCTAGTTGGTCGACATCGACATCCCGTCTTAATATTTCTTCACGCATCTTGATAAACGCTGTAATATTTTGTCTTCCCACGATTTGGAAACCGAAATTTGAGGGCCTGAATATTCCTTCAGGGGTGCTTCTATACCAACTGCGTAAGTCAATGGATTCAATATTGTTATGCAGAGAGAATACAAGAGTTAATCTTTTCGTATCGTTGGCTTCACCTCGTGCAATGGTCACACCCCACGAATTGGTCACGCTAGATGAACCGTAATTGTCGTTCACCCATGTATTTACTTCGTCGAATACACGGTTTAATTCTTCACACGATAAGAATAAAGGCCGGTTGTTTGTATGAGGTGGAGAGGAACATGTGAAGTAACGTTCACCACTAATTTTACGACGGAAAAATAAGTTCACTATATCTTTTGGATGGGATATCTTCCATGACACAATATCGTTTACGAACTTGGTGTTTACTAAAGAAACCATGTTGACACAACAAAGTCGAACGCTCAACTGAAGAATGCTTTCCGCCTTAACAATAAGAATACTGTATGCCTAACAAGGGGAGGTCGCTCTAAACCAACCAACTCCAGAGAACATGGTAATACAAAACGCTACAACCCACGTTAATCTGCTACCCCGAACAGGCAACCACTCCTTAAAAGGCTACAAACACGAATCCCGCTAAATGCAAACACTGACACTTAAGGGTTACTTTCACATGTTCCACTACCTACAAGCTTCAGGACAACCCACATATCGTAATTTTATAGACGCTAACACACATAACACTACCAATGGAAACAGCCAGTAATCACACGGAATAAAAAAACATGAAACAGACCTTGCACTTAATGAGGGTTACTTTCATGATACGCATCTTGCTTCAGAACATAAGGCTTTCAGGAATGCTGTTCGTAATTTAGACCTAACAGTAAGCCTAATGGGGGAGTATAACGGCTAAAAATGAACAGCTGCGAGCGTCTTTCAAAATCTTTCATGTTTGAACAGATGAACACCTGTTTTATATCATCTCAGGCCTACATTTTTAACCATTCTCGACTCATGTTTGCCTTTTTCCTTAATTTGTTTACCGATGGATAGGGATTCTTGGGGGCTCGTTTTTTTATTAGTCCTGAAGGAGAGGGTGATGACGTCATTACAGCTGAAGAGCTCGAAGCCATAGCTCTAGGTGTAGAGTACACGTTTTCCACATCAGCCAAACGTTCCACATTTAATATTAAACTTTTAGGAAAATTAATTGTTCTTAATTTTTGTTTTATTATAGCCCATCCTGTGATAGGTTTCCTTCGCCAATTACGTACAAGATCAGAAACTAGGTCTACGATATTTGAACCTATAATGGGATCACCATCTATTACAATTTGACCATTAGAGTCCCAATTAATCTGACCTTTTAAAGTGTTATATAAAGCTATTCCTTTATTTTTAACAGTTGCAGGAAGACTGCTTTCTAAAATAGATTTAAAATCTTTAATAGTTTCAGCTTCTTCTTCAGTTTATTTACCGAACTTGAGGCATTTTGGTTGGTGTATTTTTCCTTCAAATCTATTAACTTTTGTAATATCTCCTGATACTTTATTCTTTTATCGTGAATGTTCATATGTGAATTTAAAATTTGGCCAAGCTCGTTTTCGATACTGACATTTGTACCAATTTAGGATCATATAACGTAGTAGGTGAGTCTGTTGTTGAAGTTGCTTCGTTGCTGTTGTGTTTGCTTGCTGTTTGTACAGTAATATTTTTATATTTTTTCACGTAATCGGAAAAACGCGCAATAACCACTACCTTCTTCATTATTATTATTATTTTATTATTATTATATTATTATTATTTATTATTATTATATTATTTTATTATTATTAATTATTATTATTTCTTATTATTATTAGTTTTGCCCTGTTAGTAATTTAGTTAGCACCGGTGCTACAATGCTAAATAATAGAGGGAGGAAGGCTCCTCCTGTCTGTACCAGTTTCTTTTTCTTTAAAAAATTCTTCTTTTTAATTTTACGTGTAAGTTTTCTGAGGATGTTGCTATGTCGACGTAACTTTTGTTTCTGATGTTCTTTTATAGGAACATTTCCTTTTATAAGGTTAAGACAAATTTCACATACGAGTCGGGTAAATGATGTACATTTTAGATGTTTACGTTTTTCAGCATTACTTAGTTTCCTATAATTTTTTATAACAGGTAAATATTTTTCAATTACACACAGGTGTTTGCTGCGAGTTGTTATTCACGGTGTACCGCACATTCCCTACGCTTCAGTAGGGTAAGATGTTTTGTACGTAACAGTACTTCTGTATGTTGTTCTTAAGGCATGCAGATGGCCACAGTAAATAACCGTGTGGGAGGGATGGAATTGTAACTTCTTTTATATCTCAGAATTCTTCTCTTTGCATAGGAAACATTTGAGTTGCTAATACATTAATTTGACTTACATCTCTTCTTTGACCGAACAAGATTAAATACTGTGTGTATTTAAAGACACATCTCTCATATATTTATTCTGATGAAAGATATTTTGTGTTATAAAAAACACAGTGACATTTAAATGATGAGAGAAGACTGTGAAAGTTTCAGCTATATCCTCATTCAGTTTATGCATCAAGTCGTCAAGGATAATAATTTTGTGACCCTGTATATTTTCCAAAGACTTTACATCGTATATACCTTCATGAAATTGAATCACATCTTTATATTCGTTAAACTTTTCTTGGTACACACTGTAACACCAGATTATTTTTACAGGGAGTTGTTCGAATAGATCAGGGTGTTTTAGGAACTTTAACAGGGCAAAAGTCTTACCAGATCCTGTAGGACCACACACAAGAGATGTACAGGGGGATCTAAACACGAATTTTTCTAAGGTGTTCATCATACCGATGTTTATTCAAAACTGTTAACAACAATATTTATTTCAACTTATATCATTAAAGCGTAAAGTTGGCAAAAAATGTCTCAGGGGGCAAGGTTTTCATGATGAAGGGGGGGGGAAGGGAGGGAGGGGGGGAGGGAGGAGGAGTGCGACTGGTTGTGGGGGAGGGGGGGAGGGGGGAGGAGGGGGGGGGGGGGGTGGGGGGGGGGGGAGGGGGGGGGGAGGACGGGAGGGGAGAGAGAGGGGGGGAGGGGGGAGGGGGGGAGAGGGTGGGGTGGAAGGGAGGGGAGGGAGGGAGGGGGAGGGGGGGGGGGAGGGAGGGGGAGGGGGAGGGGCAGAGGGGGGGGGGGAAGGGGGGGGGGGGGGTAGGGGGGGAGGGGAGGGATGGGGGGGGGGGGGGGGAGGGGGGGGGGGGGGGGAGGGCGAGGAGGGGGGGGAGGGGGGGGAGAGGGAGGGGGAGGGGAGGGGGGGGAGGGAGGGGGGAGGGTGGGATGGGGGGGGCGGGGGGGGAGGGGGGGGAGGGGGGGGGGGAGGGGGGGGGAGGAGGGGGGGAGGGGGGGGGGGGGGAAGGGGAGGGGGGGTGAGGGGGGGGGGAGGGGGGATGGGGGGGGAGGGGGGGGGGGTGGTGGCGGGGGAGGGAAGGGGGTAGTATTTCTCTCCAGAGGAGGGAGGAGGGGGGGGGGGGGTGGGGGAGGGGGGGGGGAGGGGGGGGAGGGGGTGGGGAGGGAGGGGGGGGGGGGAGGAGTGGGAGGGTGGGGGGGGGGGGAGAGGGGAGGGAGGAATGGAGGAGAAGGGTAGGGATAGGGGGGGGGGGGGGAAGGGGGGGGAGGGGGAGGGGGGGGGAGGGGGGGGGGGGAGGGGGGGGGGGGGAGGAGGGGGGGGGGTTAGAGGTGTGGGGGGTGGGGGGGGGGGGTGGGGGTGAGGGGGGGGGGGGGGGGAGGGAGGGTGGAGGGAGGGGGCGGGGGCGGGGGGGGGGCGGGGGGGGAGGGGGGGGGGGGGGGGGAGGGAAGGGTGGGGAGGGGGGAGGGGGAGGGGGGGCGGGGGTGGCGTTGGGGGTGGGGAGGGGGAGTGGGTGATTAGGAATTTACCCAAATGGTGTAGGAGGGGGAGGAGGAGGGGGAGGGGAGGGGGAGCGGGGAGGAGGGGGGGGTGGGGGGAGGAGGGAGGGGGGGGGGGGGAAATGGGGGAGGGGGGGGGGGGGGTAAGGGGGGGGGGGGAGGGATGTGGGGGGGGGGGAGGGGGGGGAAGGGGTGGGGGAGGGGGGGGGGGGGGGGGGGGGAGGGGGGGGGAAGGGGGGAGGGGGGGGGAAGGGGGGGGGGGGGGGGGGGGGGGGGGAGGGGGGGGAGGGGGGGGGGATGGGGGGAGGGGGGGGGAGGAGGGGAGGAGGAGGGGGAGTGGAGATTTTGAAAATTTATGAAAGAGGGCGAGTTATACTGATTTACGTAATGTTTGGGAGAAACGGGGTATATATAACATTAGCTTGGGTGTTGTTAGCTGTTAGTTATATTCAGTCTGTCGTAGAGTCTACATCTTAGTGAGCGATAGTTACTAGGTGTGTTTTCCGTTGCGTGATTGGTAATAATAATAATAATAATAATAATAATAATAATAATAATAATAATAATAATAATAATAATAATAATAATAATAATAATAATAATAATAATAATAATAATATTTTTTATTACAGTTCTTGATAAGAATCATCAGATTATTGAAGCTCTTGTTAAGAATCAGAATGGCACAGCTTAATATTTTCAACGCGGGAAAGATTCACACTCTTATGAAAATGTTTGCGGTAAGTCTTGTTATTTTTTATTTTTTAAATTTAACAAATTTTATTTTTTAATTTAACAAATTTTATTTTCTTTTTAATAATTTGTTTCGTAAATTTTTCTGTGTTATATTTATTTTGAAAACTTTTTATTTATTTATTTTTAAACTTTTTAATAATTTTTTTTTTCTGAAAGTGTTTTATTTATTTTTGAAAATTTTTTAATAATTTTTGTTGTAAGTTTTTCTGAAAACTTTTTAATAATTTATTTTTTCTGAAAGTTTTATTATTATTATTATTATTATTATTATTATTATTATTATTATTATTATTATTATTATTATTATTATTATTATTATTTATTATTATATTATCTATTACAGTTCCGCACCTTTCTGCTTACTTGCCGACTAGTTGGATTAACAGAGCGTGGAAGGAAGGAGGAGGTTTAACACAACAACAACAACAAAACAACAAACAACAACACAACAACAACAACAACACAACAACAATAACAACAACAACAACGATCCTTCATCTGATAATAATGGTGAATCCGGTAATGATGAGCCACCCCGTGAAGAGCGTAAAATTGTTCATGCTAAACGTGGTCTTCAAAATCGTGATGCTAAGAAAAGAGTTACATGGGTCAACGATGCCGGTGCAGGTCCCAGCGGAGTGAACGATCACAGAGATGCACCTATGGATGTTGATCCTTATGATGGTCCAGATGATAGGGTAAGTGTAATTTGCAAAATTCTTATAAATATATATTGTTTGAATGAAATAGTAATTAAAGTAAGAAACTAAGTGAAATCTTGTATTTGTAATTACATTTAAAACAATAAGAAAATGATAGAATCAGTTAAGTTAGGTAGATCTTATGTTATTACTAGTATATTTATGATTGATTCTCTTTTTACAGAAGAATAACAAAAGAAAACGTGATGATGCTGATGTTGATGGTGATGAAGAAGATTTTACAGCTGAATTACTTGAAATTACAACGTCCGCTGTCTCTAGAAATTCAGGGGTCATTGATACTCATCGATACAGAATAAGGGTGAATGAAGGAAATGTGTTCAGACAAGGTCTTGATATTGAGGATGCTTTCAGAAGGGTCATTCGAGCTATTGTTGAACATCTAAAAAAGGAGGTGAACTATGGAGAATACAAAGCAAATTTTGGTCTTACCTTTCAATGATGGTGCAGTAACGAAATCCATGTAAATCTTGCACAATAAGTGTAAAGATAATGAATGATTTGGGTGTCAACTCTTGTGCAACCGTCTAGAACAGAGTTCAGTCATGACGATAAGCCTACGTTCAGTGATTTCATCGTCGAAGTCCAGGTATTGCATAACCCAGAAGGAAATGGCCCCATAATACCTGGTCAAATTAAATTTATCCATCCTGAGCTGATCACAAGTCATTTATTAGCAAGTAGGTATGACAGGAGGATTGATGCCGTTGGATGTGGATTTAAAGCTATAGCTGCCTGTGTAAAAGTTGTTACCCATAAAAAAAAGATAAAGAGTGTTGACCCTGGTACTATAGTAAATTTAGGGAAGGATATAGCCGATTGGTGCGGTTTAAATTATGCTGACCCTTTGACGGTTGATAAATTTGCTATAATAGAACGGGTCTTAAATTGTAGGATATTTGTCTACAGAAACGATAAAGATGAAAAGTTGCATGTAGTTTATAAACCTAGAGAAAATGACAGAGATAAAGATTTGTATGTAATAGGATATGATGCTGTCAATACTCATTATTATTACCCTCTTCCAAACGATAAAATCAAATTAACAATAGGTAGTGTGAATCCTAAAAACATAAAGGGACAAATTTTTTGTAGACAATGTTACAGCTTTGTGTCAAATATGGTTTTACATCTACATCAAGAATGTGAATATTATAAATGTAAACAGTGTCTCACCTATGAATGTGGAGGAAGGGCTGAAGATAATAATATTCCCTTAAAGTATTGCGCTGAATGTAATCGTAATTTTTATAACGAAGATTGCTTTAAGAACCATAGAAAAAATAACAAACTCGTATGTAAGAAAATAAAAATTTGTAAGCTGTGTGATACAATGAAAATGGCTGATAATAAAGGACAGATTCAACATGACTGTGTGAATATACAGTGTAGAGTTTGCGATGTGAAGTATAATCCTGATAAAGGAGTTCATAAATGTTTCATGAAAACATTGAAAAAGAAAGAAGAGAAATGGCAGGAAAATAAAAATGTTTATACATTTTATTACGATGTGGAAACGTATAATCACAACGAGCAGGATCAAGGAGACGGAAAATCAGTTGTTGATATGGTGCCATACTTGCTTGTGAGCATGGTCTGCTATAAATGCAGCGGAAAAGAATTAAGGAATGAACAGTGTGAGACATGCGGGACTAAACGTCAGGAAATCTTTCATTTGGATTTGAATGCTGAAAACGATTCTGAAAAGTGTCCAGTCGATAAATTTATAAATTATTTATTCAGTTTTTCGGAAAAACATAAGAAAGACGAAATCATAGTAGCAGCTCATAATGGAGGTAAGTTTGACACACAATTTGTGTTCAGTAAATTATTGGCAAGACCCGGTGCTAGTGTTATTTCTAGTAATCCCGTAAAACGAGGCACAAAGATCATTACTATGACGGCTCAGCATAATATAACATTTAAAGATACCCTTCTATACATGCCTGTGCTTTGAAGAAGCTACCTAAATGCATGGGGCTTGATGGTGATGTAGCTAAAGGATTCTTCCCTTATAGATTTCTTACCCTAGATAATGTAAATTATGTTGGCCGAATACCTGCTAGAGGGTTATTTGAAATTGAGCGAATGGATGAGGTAGAGAAACGAGAATTTACCGAATGGTATAGCTCATTCGAAAATAAAGAGTATGATATTAAATCAGAATGCACTAAATATTGTGTACAGGATGTTGACATTTTACGTCGAAGTTTTGAAAAATTCCGGAAGATGTTTATTGATATGTTCCAAATAGATTGTTTAACAGAATGTTGTACAATTGCTTCACTTTGTTTTAGAGTTTTTAAAACCCATTATATGAAATCTAATACTGTTGCTCATATCAGCCGAGATGGAGAGAAATGTTATTCGTATGAAGGTATTCGGTGGATAGCGTTCATGGAGAAGTATACAGGTCAAAGGATAACCCATGCGCGGAATGGTGGTGAGCGTGTGTTTAAGCTTAAGAATAAACACGTACATCCTGATGGATACACAGAGGTCCCTGTTGTTGATTATACACCTATTGATGGAGATGCTTTTGTTACCCTCAGACAGCTTCAAGTAGACAACCAGTTGAAACCTCGGAATGAACAGCGATGGAAGGAAATGGATGAGGCTGCATCTGCACCCGGTGCTAGACAAGTGGAAAAGAAACGCATAGTGTACTTGTTCCATGGATGTATCTGGCATGGGCATCAGAGTTGTGCTGACGGTAAACTAGAACATAGAGGAGTCTCCAGTCTGGACAGGTATAGAATGACTATGCTACAAGAAGAATCATACAGAAGAGCCGGGTTTGAAGTTGTGAGGGTATGGGAATGCGAATGGAAAAAAATGAAAGAGGAGTGCACGGTAAGAATACTTCACGCTGACCCTGAAGAAGAAGAAGAGGAACTTCTGAAACCCTATGTCAATAGAATAGGTAACGATGTCGCCAATCATAGACTTATTATTGGTGATGCTCTGTATGGAGGTCGTACGGAGCCATTTGTATATTACTTCCCTCCCACAGACGGTGCTAACAAAATTTATTACTTAGATTTCACATCGTTGTACCCCTGGGTTCAAAAATCTCAAGAGTTCCCTACAGGCATCCCTACGAAACTTGTAGGAAGCGATATCCCTAGCATTCCTGAATACATAGCGAACATGCACGAGAAATATTTCGGGGTAGCTTACGTTAGCGTTTTACCTCCTCAAAACTTATACATTCCTGTTTTACCAGGGAGATATAAAGAAAGATTGATATTTACTCTATGTCGAACATGCGCAAAAGAAGGATACGAAGGATTGTGCACTCACACAGAAAGTCAACGCGAGATTAAGGGTGTTTACACAACACCCGAACTAAAATTGGCTGTTGAAAAAGGATACAAGATTACCAAGATCTTTGAAATTTGGAAATTCAAACCTATGGTTGGCTTGTTCACAGACTACGTGAAAGCATTCCTGAAATGGAAAACTGAAGCTTCAGGATACCCTGAAGGTATCACCGGTCTCACAGATCCTGAACTTGACATTTTCATTGAGGCTTTTGAAAGAATTGAAGGTGTTAAACTAGATAAGGCTAATATCAAGAGCAATCCAGGTCTCCGTTTCATTGCAAAGTTATGTCTTAATTCTCTTTGGGGAAAAATGGCGGAACGCGCACCTGCTACAGAAGACATCATGTCATAGTGACGCCGAAGTCTGGGCATTGGCAAAGCAGGCCGATTTAGAAATCGTAAATGTAGTG
>JABUQX010074101.1:0-2500 GCA_015478945.1 Trachelipus rathkii | reverse complement strand
GGCTTTTGGATACCAATCTTAGTTGCCATGATAATTATTCAGCCTTTGAAAAAATACGAATTTAATCTTAATGCATTGTAACCAGGCATTAATTGTGAATAAATTTCATCAAGCGATTTTTCTGCCTCTTTAACTTAGATTCATTCAAGTTTCTTCTTAAGCGAAATAAGCAAATGAAAATTAACCGTTGCTTATGTGGTTTCATTGTCTTCACTTAGACGTAAAATTAAAACGTTTGAAGTTTCGAGAATTATTTCCATTTTATAATTTAAAATTCTTACTTTAAAATTTTTATATCTTGAAAGATAATTTGGCATCATGAACTTTGAAGCCTATATATTTTATTTTATCATCATTAATTAAAAATTAAAATATTAAATTAATGAAACCAGAAACAAAAAATAAATTTGTATAAATCAAAATATTCAAATATTGTTCGAGGGAAAGGAGGTGATTTTTATAAAATAAGGTATGGGTTAATAATTAGCAATTTAATTTTAAGCTTTAGATCTTAGCAGTTTTCTTGCATTGAGTTGTTGGAAGATTGTCAACTTGTAGGCAGTCTGTTATCATATTTTAAACTTGCACCTCTCATCATCTCATAATAGTTATTAATAGCAATCTTGGCTATTATTAAACTAGAAATCAGCGTAATTGTATTATTTCAATGATTTGAGTTTGGTTTTGTTCTACATCAAGCTAGTATTTTTAATTTCATAAAATAAAACAATAAAACAAAAACCTTATTGGGTTGGGCTTTTGATGAAAACCTCGTTTTTTTTTTTTTGGGGGGGGGGGTTCAATTGTCAACCATTACAAAAAAACCGTCCATCTATCTTTTTACTCGACAAAATCTTCTACATCTTACTTAAAAACACACACTATATATATATATATATATATATATATATATATATATATATATATATATATATATATATATATATATATATATATATATATATATATATATATATATATATATATATATATATATATATATATATATATATATATATATATATAATATATATATATATATATATATATATATATATATATATATATATATATATATATATATATATATATATATATATATATATATATATATATATATATATATATATATATATATATATATTTATATATATATATATATATATATATATATATATATATACCTATATATATATATATATATATATATATATATATATATATATATATATATATATATATATAAATATATATATATATATATATATATATATATATATATATATATATATATATATACTATTATATATATATATATATATATATATATATATATATATATATATATATATATATATATATACAGGGTGATTCAAAATTACCAAACTCCAGGAGCGATTGTACACAGGATAATAATGTAAAAAAAGTCATATATTCTTATCCGATATTCATTTGTTTTCATTTTATAGCGTAATGACAATTAAATAAAATTTCATACATTAACATTTCGGTTATCTTACTGTTATTTTAATAAATGTTCGAAAATACCGCCATTGACCTCTAAACATTTACGACTTCGTTTACGAAGGGCTGCTGTTGCTTTCCTGATTGTTTCATGTTTTCCTTTATAAACGCCTGCAACATTTTGAATCCCGTCGAATTAGTGCATCCCGAGTGTCCATTTTTACTCTGTATACGTCAGTTGTGAACCAGCCCCATAAACAATAATCTAGTACTGTGAGGTCTGGATGCATATGTACTTTCAGCTTGATGGAGGTCTCGCATATTTCGCTCGTCAGGTCAGGCAACATTTGGACGGATGGTTTCCAGAGAATTGGATTGGTCGCGTTGGTCCAATTAGTTGGTCAGAACTCCAGACTTCACAGTACTAGATTATTGTTTATTGGGCAGGTTCAAAACTGACGTATACAGAGTAAAAGTGGACACTCGGGATGCACTAATTCGACGTATTCAAAATGTGGCAGGCGTTATTAAAGGAAGAAATAAAAAAATCAGGAGAGCAACAGCCGCCTTTCGTAAACGAAGCCGTAAATGTTTAGAGGTCAATTTAGGTATTTTCGAACATATATTAAAATAACATTATGATAATCGAAATGTTAATGTATGAAATTTCGTTTACTAAAATGAAAACAAATGAAAATATGATAAGAGCATATGAGTTTTTCTGCATTATTATCTTGTGTACAATCCGCTCATGGAGTTTGGTCCGTTCCTCCCTATTCACCATATATATATATATATATATATATATATATATATATATATATATATATATATATATATATATATATATATATATATATATATATATATATATATATATATATATATATATATATATATATGTATATATATATATATATATATATATATATATATATATATATATATATATATATATATATATATATATATATATATATATATATATATATATATACCTCATATATATATATATATATATATATATATATAAATA
>JABUQX010074100.1:30000-40669 GCA_015478945.1 Trachelipus rathkii | reverse complement strand
GCGTTCTTTTTGTCGGTCCGTTGTAACTTATTGGGAGGGGCGGTTTATCTTAGTTTGTAAACAGAAGGAATTAACGATTGAAAAGCAATGGTAATACAAGATGACTGAACATGAAAATTGTTCGGGGGGGGCCCCCCCAATTCGTGATTCGTATTGTTGAGTGCTGAGAGACTAAGGTAATTCAACCATCTAAGCATGTTTTATACCATGTTCAGCTCATTCCCTTAATTTAGTGGAATCTAGCGCTGCCACATGTTGTAAACAGGCGGTTTCTTTTTTCTAGCTCAGAACCTTTTGATTTTTTCTCGGGGCTCTACGCATCGTTGGGGTAGGTCTTAGAATCTTTCTTTCAAAGAATAGACTGTCCAAAAACACTATGTGGGACAAGGTGCTCAGCTCGAGCAGAAGCTTGTAAAAGTCTAAACAAAGGTTTGGAAGCTATTGTTAAGGCTTTAAACTCTATATCTGAAGATATAGATGAGAGACCAGTCATTCAGCAAGAGGCAAAGGGAATTTTAAAAAAATTGAGTTCCTATGAAATACTCTTTATGTCTTTAATATGGGAACCAATACTTGAAAGATTTGAAGTTGCTAATAAAAAAAATTGCAATCTGAAGATATGGATGTGGCCACCGTTATTAATTTGTATAACTCTCTGTATAACCTAGTTAATAAAATTAGCTCATTATAAACCTACGAAAATTGTGCCAAAGAAAAATTGAAAATCTTTACACAAAAAGACATCAAGGAATGTATCTTAAACTAAGATCTTGGAGAAAGAAAGCAATATTATCAAATAGCATTCTTCCAAGCAGTCCCAATACTTATTAGATCACGGTCAACAGAATTTAAAATAGACGAATTTTCCCGCACGAAATTCAGACCCATTTGACTCTAATCCTTATCAAATCTCACCGAAAACCGACCCAGACGACATTTATAAATCGGCTAAATTATTACAAAAAATCTATCGATCACTTAGAAGATTTTGGAGCAGAATGCATTCATTTAAAATGTTTGCTTTTAGGAAGAACGTAATGGCAGTCCAAACCTTACCAAAAATAAACAAATATTTATATTCCAAAAAGCCTTCATTATATATCCAAATATGAATTTTTGCTTTAAAAATTATTTTTATGTATGCGACCAAAATGTTCAGCTTGTGTAAAATTTAAAGGGTTTTAAAAATTATATACGTTTGTCCCCGTTCCCCAACAGCTTTTGTTCATCTTGCATTGTACTTGTTATTGAAGATGATTTCACCGTTAAAATTAGATTCGAAGATATATTAGGACAAATTTTGCCAACGAAAAGACAAGACGAAAACCTGTAATGAATCATTAATTTGACATTAAGATTGTAATAACGTAAGATAATATATATATATTATATTATATATATATATATCATATATATATATATATATATATATATATATATATATATATAATATATAATATATATATATATATATATATATATATATATATATTATATATATTATAATATATATACTTATATATTATTATATATAGGGGCATAAAATTTTTTTTTTGGCCCATGGGCGCTAGAGTAGTTAAATGCGGGCCTGTATTATATTATATATATATTATATATATATATTATATATATATATATATATATATATATAATATATATATATATATATATATATATATAATATATATATATATACGTATATATATAATATATATATATATATATATATATATAATTATATATATTATAAAAACCAAAAGTTAACAATAATAACTAACATAAAGAAAACTACGAAGAAAGATAGAATTACTAATAACTAATATTTATATTATATATATATATATATATATATATATATATATATATATATATATATATATATATATTACTATATATATATATATATATATATATATATTATCATTATTTATTCTTTTTACACCTTTTCTCAAGAAAAAAATAGTTGCTGGAATTGTAGTTACAATACTGCATGCAAAATGTTTATAAAGTTAGTTTGGAAAATAGATAACGGAGAGTATGTTCCAGACTTTACCAGTGGAATACATGTAAGGTTTAGCATAGCGATTAGGTCCGGGGTTAGATAGCGAATAGAGAAATATGAGATTGTGTAGAGAAAAATAAACACCAAAAATATTAAGAACAGGTTTGAGTCATGTTTTCAAAGAAGATGTTATAGCTGTGTGAAAGATTATGTGGAGTGGAAAGATGGAGGAACTGAGCTTTTGAGTATTGAAAACAACCTTGTTCTCCTAATTGACCCCAAGAAATTCAAGAAAGATCAGATGCTAGTTGATCCAAGGGTGACCCAAGGGTGAGCAAATTGTGTGAAAAGGACGTCTATCGAAATGAGGGAGTAATGAAAGGCGAAGTCGTTGGATAGGAGTGGATATGTGATGAAACAATAGAGAGAGGTCTTTTTATGAAAAAGTAGAAAGAGTTAGGGATAAAAAACAGAACCATGAGTAACACCACTATTTATAGATTTAAGGATGATGCGTTGGCATTTACCAAAATCACTGCAAGGGAAAGAGGACCAAGAAACAGAAAGGCTAGAAATGATGAAAAAAAAGATCGCCAGTAGAGCGTTCTTACGAAAGCCGCATTGGCAAGCAGAGAAAAGATTAGAAGAATTGAGATGTTTTCAAATCTTTCTACTAGATAATTCGAAAACTATAGAAGAGCAGAAAAGTTAGAAAATTTGGCAGTGGAAGGTTTAAACGGCTGTTATGCCGACGTAATCCTAAAAAATGGTCAAGAGGAAGAAGCCAAATTAAAGTAACATTTTTGGAAAAAATATCAGGAAGGACGTGAGGAAGAGGAGCCAGAAGATTATTGCACTTTTCTATGAGAAAAGAGTTCTATAGTATTATCGAAGAAAAGATTTTGCACGATTCCGGGATGAAATATAAGAAGGCAAGAGTTTTGGAGTTTGAAGAGGACAGTAATTCCTAAAGGCATAGTCCTTGTGGCAAATAGCAGGAGAACAAGCAGAATTAAACCAAGGTTTGGTAAGTTTAGTTGAAGGTAAAGATCATGGGGGTGTACGCCTCCAGTCCATGCTAGAAGAGAATTAGCTCGCTCTTTGCACACTCCGAGGGACCCTTCCACGGAAAACTGTAGTCATTTCCATGGGAAATCAAGGAAGTACGACAGCAAGTCCGACACCGAAGGGCGCCATAAACGTCTTTCTCGCCGAAGGCGGGGGTATTTTTCTTGCGGAGTCTTGAAGAGATAGAACAGAAACAAAGATAAGAAGTGTTCGGAAACCCAGAGGAGAAACATATTTAACAGTTTAATCATAAAAATTAGAAATTAGGAAAAGGTCTAGAATGTTGGGTTCATCTCAAAGACGATCAGAGATACGAGTAGGGAGCTGCACTAACTGCTGGAGGTAATTCTGGATTAGGAAAGTTGTAGCAAGTTCATTCAACTCTTTCTTGGGAAATTGAGAGAAAAGCAATTGGCCGTGGTGAACGTTGAAATAAACTAAGAATGATGATTTACAGAGGAAATAGTTGAAGAAGAAAGAGAATGTGTTCTAATTTATTATGACAGGTTAAATTGAGCCATTGGTAGAATATAAGGAAAACTCCAAATCAAAGACACGGGAACAAACATCAATGGACACAATTGGCACAATTAGCCTTTGGCTGAAAATTGAGGGAAGAAAAAGAAATAGTAGGAGACAACCGGAGTAGAGTTTGAAGTCAGAACGCTCAAAAAACTAAGTTTCGGTTAAGAAGACGAGTTAGAGGTTAACAAGGATAGAAGGTAATGAGAAGATTCAACAAAATGAAAAATATGAGCAAAACATGCACAATACTGGTGGAAATCTCTGAAGAAAAGGAGACCGTACATCAAATTCAGGCCTGCAATTCCATGACGGCACCAACTCCATCACCGAAGGCCGTCAATGGCCTTTAATGGTGACGGGGGTAGGGTGGATAAGGGCCTAATTTTGGAAGCCACCCATATAAGCTTCTCCGAGACTAATCGCGTGGGCTGGCCATTTTATACAATTTTATTTTGTATTTTAGCCTTTGATGTTCACCATCTAATCTGTATTTTATGGTGGTGAGATTTTGAGTTTTATTGAAATGATAAGAAGAATGTAGTTATGAACGCAAAAGGGGAGAACCATTGAGTACTGGAGTGTCATGGGATGTACTCTAAGACTCCATATATGCCCAATGATGGGTAATCCGCATCGTTCAGGAGCGCTACATCCCTCATATATATATATTAACATATATATATTATATATATATATATATAAATAAATATAAATTATATATATATATATATACTAATAATATATATATATAATATATATATATATATATATATAATATATATATATATATAATATATAATATTTATATTAGTGTATATATATATATATATATATATTGTAGTGTTCCTACTTTTTTTCTATTTTTTTAACATTTTGTATTTATAATTTATTTGTTTTTCAGATAAACACGCTTTGCTTTATTCAATTGAAAAATAAAAAAATTTCTTTAAAAATAAACTTATAGGCTACTAAAAGATTTCTAGTTTTAAAAATAAAATTATTTCTATAGACGCAACGGGTAATTATTATTATTATTATTATTATTATTATTATTATTATTATTATTATTATTATTATTATTATTATTATTATTATTATTATTATTTTTATTATTATTATTTTCATTCTGTAATAGTAAATTTTAATTGTATTATTATTATAAATTTTTATTAATATTTTTATTATTATTGTTATTATTTTTATTATTATTTCATTATTATTTTATTATTATAGTTATTAACTGTGGTAATTTCCACAGGTGCCACTTTGCTTTATTTCTAGTGCTTAGAATAAATTTGGAATTCAGACAGAATATTATTCACCACCTTTTCATTGTGAGCCAAGAAATCAACAGCTGGAAGTCTATGATATATTATAACCTTATAATATTTAGATATATAAAATATTATAATATATATTGTTATCTTTAACACTTAACATATAAAGTTTTCATGTTAATATCTACTATCTTATTTATGTTAATAGCTACTTGTCTAGTTTAAATATTTTAATAGAAAATAATTAACCTTATATAGTTTATTGTGGAAATTAATAGACAGTAGTTATAACTGGTGACCCCAGATTATTGATCATCCATATATTTTTTTTATTTCTACAATCTTTGTATTTTATTGTAATTTGTCACATTATCATTTTTTCTTCTATCTATTGTATTATATTTTGTATTGGTACCCGTTGTGCATCTTTGAGCTGTTACAATAATTATATTTCTATTATTCAAAATGTCTCCTACTACTACTACTACTACTACTACTACTACTACTACTACCACTACTACTACTACTTCTCCTACTACTATTGGTACTACTCCTATTACTATTTCTACTCCTGCCTCTAATATGTTATCTGATTCTATTCCTTCTTCTTCGACTATATTTCCTCTCCTTTCTTCATCTCAAAATTTTTCTCATCCTCCGCCTTTGTATGATCCTCACCAACACTATCTGTTACAACAATCGCTTAATCAACAATTATTGATGTCACAACATCAACAACAAGTACATCAACAGAGTACTCCACCGCCTCCTCTTTCTGCAACTTTGCCGGCGACTACCTGGCCTATTTCGCGTGTTCCTCGCCTGACCCCACCACAATTTAGGAGGGATGATATTGATTTTACTATTCAACAATTTGATATTTTCCTTGCTTCGCTTCCTACAGAATTCGAGAAAGCTAATGCTTTTCTGCTCTCCATTCCCTATGAAGTTCAGAAATCAATCCCTAATCTTTTACCTTCAATCAGCTCCTCTCTCTCTCCTTATTCTACTCTTTGTGAATTATTGCGTCGCCATCTTTCTCCTTCTGATGCTACCCGTTTTCATGAATTGTTAAAACATGAAGTGTTGGGTGATCGTCTTCCTTCACAGCTTCTTACCCGTATGCTCTCTATTTCTGGTCCCCTTGCTGATAGTAACCAATCTCTTCTGTTGCACACTTTTTCCTGGCCGTCTTTCCTGCTTTTGTTAGACTTCCTTGCTCTCTCATTGGTGACGCCTTGTCATCTTCAAGATTTAAGCCGGAACGCGCGGATATTATATGTTGCTAATCAATCTTTTTCTCTTCCTATAACTTATCCAATATTTTGACCCCTATCGGTTCTACTTTTGCGATTATGCCTTCTTCTTCTTCTTCTATTACTTTTCCTTCTCAATTTGCTACTAACTCTTCTTCTCTTCCTTCTATATCTTCGTCTTCCGCTGCTCTATCTTCCTCTTACTCTGCTCCTTCTCTTGGTACTCCCTCTCCTCCATCTTTCCAGAATTCATCTTTAGACCCTCTTACTAATATTCTTACTTTATTGAACAATATGAATATTCAAATTATTTCCTTGCAACAACAAATGTCTTCTATCTCTCGTTGTCAGTGTCAGCAATCTGCATCTTCTCGCAATAGATCTCGTTCTCCTTCACCTTCCCGTTCTTCTTTGCCACAACCTCCTCAGGGTTCTCCTTTATGCTACTATCATTATCATTTTGGTGTTAGAGCACGTAACTGCATTCCTCCCTGTAATTTTAAATCTACGAATCCTCTTCAGGGAAACTCCCCTCGGGGGGACCGTAGATCGTTGCGCTCCTCCCTTGGTCAATTCCTCCAATTCCAATTCTGATTCGCTCTATATTCCTACTATGTTCTTATTCGGTCTTCGGGTAATGGCTACTACTCCGGGCTAGCTTCAGCCTACTTCTTTCCATTTAATGTCTCTTAGTGGTTGGGAACTTCTGTATCTTTATCGGTTGGATAGGGGTATCAAATATAATATCGGTGGGAAGATGGTATTAAAAACTAGGTGCGGTTTTGGTTTTTCTTTCCCACGGGTTCGGGTGGGAGAATTATAAAACTCGAAGGGTTATATTTAGGATTTGGTGGGTAGAGATTCTTGTGATAAAACTGTTGTGATTTTTTCTCTCTGATAGTAGTATACTCGGGAGAGAGGCGGTATGTGTGTAAGTAGATACATGTTCTTATTAAACAAATAAAGATTGTTATCTCCTTCATATAGTTTGGAATGTTATTTCACTAGATTGGTTGGTTTTTTTGTATTGGTAGAGATGCTGTATCCTTCTGTTAGCTGGGGCGACTCGAATAGGTATGTCATATTCGAATTACTCGGTGAGTTCTATGTGTGCTGGTCGTTAGAAATTGGGGTAGATGTTTTGATAGTACTTGTGTTAGGGCATATTGGCTTATTATAATCAGGTTAGTCTGGGATTTGAGGGAAAATCAGAGGTACTTTTATCTCGCGCTTTATACTTTACATTAGTGGTGTATATTCTATGTACACTTATTAAGTTGTACGTGGTCTTTTCGCTTGGGGACGTGTTTTCCTTTGGATGTGGAAGCCGCGCAAACGATGTTTAGCACACAAAACATCGTTGTATATGCGAAAGGAATGTAAGGGTCTTGGATATATTTATTTAAGTAGCGTGTCAATGAAGTTATTACGTGAGCAAAGATTAATAATGTGCTTATTTGACAAATTTATGTAAGAGCGCTCTGGCTAGGCCTAAATAGCAATCTGGTGTTGATCTATCGTTAGAATGCCAACAGTTTTCTGATTTACTCTGTATACTGCATGGGTAAAATCTGGGCTGATTCGGGCCTTATTATATGAAGGTTATATTCTATATGCTAATATTGTTAGTAGTACAAAGGAAGTGTGTGGATGTGCTAAAGTAGGAAGTTATCAGAAAATTGTCTTTCCCATGGACTGGTACTCGGCTCTCTGTATATTATTTGAAGTTATACGGTGATGGAAAAGCCGGTTACTAACGTTTGCATTCTGTTTTTCTGGACGTTAATTCCAGGCCTATTGTGAATCTTGTGTCTCATGAAATGATAGACTAGCCATAGCGCATTGAATTGTGTAACTATGACAGAGTGCTACAATATTGAGTGAATGATTGAGACAATCAAAAGAAAGATGCTGTGTTAAATAGTACTATCCTACAGCGATAGGTGTTGGAGCAAGATATAACGCAAGAAATTACTTAATTCATCGCTTGAGAATGTTTTTTACTATTCAAGAAGTGAGATTTGACACAACGGCGTGATGTGAATTTTGACGAGTATAATGTCTGATACACTTCAAAAAGGGGTTTTATATGAGTTGATCCGCCTATGAATTGCTACTTTAGGGCATCCTTCAACGCTTACTTCATCCGGCTATAACTAGGAGATTTTGAGGTCTCTCTAAACTTACGTGGGAAACCACGCGAAGATTCTTGTGTGCCGTGATATTGGATTTTGGTTAGGAGAGGATGAGAATAATAGGGCAGATCTGCTTAGGAATAATGTGAATTTACTGAGAAATTTGCTGAAACATTGGGTTGTTTATTGACCTGATGATTAGATAATATTTGAGATTGTTCAGGGGTACGTAGCCTCTTTGGTGAATACATATAAGTTCATTCTCTACACATTCGGAAAAATCTGCCAATATTAACATAATGATGAGTGTTAGTGAATGATGTGTTTGGCTCTATTGCATTTGGTTTGTCATTAGTCATCAGTATGGTAAGGCTTTTAAATAATATTTGGGATCGAGGGCTCCTCTTTCAAGTAAGGAAGGAACGGTTTCCTCTATGGTGGTTTAGTGAATGCCTGGGCTGAGAAAGTTGAAAAATGGTAAAATCTGCAGGTATAGATGGAAATTACTAGTGAAATGATCAAAGATGGAGGGACGTTTCGATATGGTGACTTAGAAAATACTGTGATTTTGGAATATTGCGAACTTCTGTGTTTGGCTGTAATAAAGTTTTCGTTTAATTGGAGGTATTATAACGTTTTTCATGCACAATGGTGTATCTGGTAGCTCGTAATGACCGGAGCGTGGCGTTACTTAGTACCCTTCATACGTGATTGTAAAGGGTGTAAAGGTGACGAAATGTAAGTTTGAGGACAGCTGTAGAAGAGATTTTACTCTATTGTAGGTAGACTATGTTGATCTTAATTGTACACAACTTCCAAATTCCAATCAATCACCATCATCGCCTATATCCGTCTTCTTTGTAGTGAGCTTTACTCTATCTAGCTACGATGTATCAGTCGTAATCAACTTTTCGCTAAGACATTTCACTCTCATTTTTCCATACCTGTTTTTCTCTCACTCGATTTACCCTATTTACTCACTAACTCACTTGTACGTGATCTTTATCCTCTGCTTTCACCCCAAATTAATATACTTGAGTCCAAATTCCTTTTGGGGTCGCTAGCTACTCTCTCTAACACTTTATCCACACATTGCACTAAAGCCCCATAAATTTCTTCCGTTATCCATTACTCTATCTACCTACTAGCAGATGCATAAGGTCCTAGACCATCATTCCCCACGATGGCATATAATCCTCCTCTCTAACACTACCACTCAAGACAACGACATCTCTCATCAGAAGGCCCACTCAGCCTAAACCGGCGACCCCACGATTGAGTCCTTCCACCATACGGTTTCCTGACCATCATTATCGTTCCGAATTTCCCCGTTCTCCTATAGGCTTGCCTGCGATATTAAGCTTCCAACCCAACCCTACTGCTTTGTCTATGTGAATTCAAGCGCCGTGTAAGACACAGCCTAACCATGGTTAAATTGGACTGATGCGCTTGGTTGACAGACTCCTGAACAGAGTAAAACTCTATTGGTCAACAACACTTCTTCTTGTTTTTCCTGAACACGGTGCTGAAACTCGCCTATTTGTAGACGCCAGTGAATTTATGCTGTAGGAGCCTTCACTAAGCAGCAACTGCAAATGGTGCTTGGCTTCCTCTCGCTTTTTATTCTCAAAAACTTCCTCCTGCTGTCACTCGCTATAGTACTTTTGGTCGTGAGCTATTTGCTGTATATTCTTCAATTAAATACTTTAGATATTTTCTTGAAGGTCGTCAGTTTTATGTTCTCACGGATCATAAACCACTCACTTCTGCTATTACTTCTGTTTCTTTACACTATTCTCCTCGTGAATTTCGTCATCTGGATTTTATTGCCCAATTTACTACTGATCTTCGTCACATTCCTGGTCGTGATAACTCTAGTGCTGATGCTTTATCTCGTATCCAGGTAAATGCGGTTACGCCTTTGCCTACATTAGACTACTCTGCTATGTCGGCTGCTCAAATGGGGGAAGATCTTATTCTTCCTGCTGATACTTCTATCAAACTTAGGAACTCTTTCTTACCTGATTCTACTGTCCTTAATCGGACAGGTTTCTACTGCAGAGTCGTCCTTTTGTTCCTTCTGCTTTTCGAAAACAGGTTTTTCTTACCCTTCATTCTCTTTCTCATCCTGGTATTCGTGGTTCTCAAAAACTTTTATCTTCTCATTTTTTTTGGCCTAACATGCATACTGACATCTCGTTTTGGGCTCGTTCATGTATTGCGTGTCAAAAAACCAAAGTTCATAGACATACTAAACCTCTTTTAGGTTCATTTCCTTTACCCTCTTGTCGTTTTGATCGTCTTCATCTTGATCTTTGCGGCCCTCTTCCGCCTTCGCGTGGGTGTACTTATTTATTGACTATGGTTGACAGGTATACTCGTTGGCCTGAAGTTATTCCTCTTTCT
>JABUQX010074100.1:15000-25000 GCA_015478945.1 Trachelipus rathkii | reverse complement strand
GACCTGAATGGTTTGATAGGGTGATCAATAAAAGGGATGGTATAACAGGTGGTCTTTGGGGTGGCGGGGAAAATCTAGAGAATGGTCAGGAAGGGTGATTGATCTTCTGTGAAGAGAAGGAGGTATGTGTGTACAGATATACTTTCTTTAAACAGCAAGAGTATCCATAAGTATACTAGAGTTTGGTGTAGGTAGAGATGGTATCGAAGTGAAAAAGTATGATTGATTTTGTGTTGGTGAAGAGGAGATGTTGAAGTATGTGTTTGTGACTGTTAAATCAGTGAGGGGTTTAGGGAATGGGTAATTATCGGATCATTATGTTGTTTCTATGTAAAATTAAGTTAGTGGCGGCTTGGATGGAGAGGAAGCGTGATAGCGAAAGGCAAGTTAGGTAAATTAAGAAGTGAGAAGTTACAGTGTAGCAAAGACAATAAGAATAAGTATGTAAGAGCGCTCGCTCTAGTAAATCGTTTGAATGTGAACAAGTTGAATACTGAACATACATCTTGGGGCAAATGGGAAAGGAAGCAATTGCTCTAAGTAAGTCAAGAAGTGTGTGGACTGTGCTAAAAGTAGGACGCAAGAATGTTAACAGCGGATG
The DNA here is from genome assembly GCA_015478945.1 of Trachelipus rathkii. NCBI lineage: Eukaryota > Metazoa > Arthropoda > Malacostraca > Isopoda > Trachelipodidae > Trachelipus > Trachelipus rathkii. The sequence continues at coordinate 24,399 of JABUQX010074100.1, read as the reverse complement.
GTTGGAATGAATGAGGTGAATGAAAGCGGTTTTTTAAAGGGCGTAAAAAAAGAAGCGCTGGCTTGAATGGTACTAAACAGCAAATGATGGTTGTTAAGCGGATGTATAGTGGAGTGTGTGTTTGGGAACCGAGCTGGCTGGGAAAGCACCCCGACAGAGGAACAGTGGATTGAGTCAGTGAATGAGAGAAACTGTGAGTTTTTGGCAGAGGCGAAGAATAAAGCGTGGCATGAAGGAGAGAATGCGCGGGTTTTTTGTATGGGGGCATGGTTGTGGCGCCACCTGGCGCCAAGGATGAATGCCTTACATTGACGATTTGTTACCCATAGTGAGGGTCCGCGCGGTCCCGTGAAGCTTTAGGGTGGATTTCTGTCTGTGACGAGCTTTCACTAAGGCTGTAATGGTACAGAGGGGGGCGGTAAAGGCTGGCTGTTGTTTCGACCATTCTGTCCATATCTCTCGGCCTACTGCTTTTCTTTTTCGACTGCTTGTAGCGCTCCTTAACTGCCCCAATCTGGGAAAATAAGGTTACGGATGAAGAAAGAAAGACAAGAATATATATATATACTACTTATATATATATATATACTACTATATATACTAATATATATATATATATAATTATATATATATATATATATAATATAATATATATATATATCAGCGTATGGTCTAGGGCAGCCCAGTGGTCGGCAAACTCATTAGCCAATAGAGCCAAATATCAACAGTACAACAATTTTTATTTCTTTTGAGAGTCAAATTTTTAAAACTAAAACTATATAGAAAGGTACATTGTTATTAACTTAATTAAGGCACCCCTAATCTGGCTTTTGCTAAAAACGTCCACAATCTGATTGAGGTACGTTCGCTGAGGTCGACCCCCCTCTAACTCTCTCACCCACACTCGTCTTGTATACTTATTTCGTCTATCTCCACACGCTTGGAAGTAATATATTGTAGAACACGATAGTGATACAGGTAACATCCGTATTCGCATCCGCGCTTTGCCCTGCGGATGATGGCGGATATTTATTGAGATTTGATAAAGAATTTTATAATAAAAATACTTAAGATGAATCCAAAAATGAAAATGTTGAAGGCGATTCAAAAACGGTTTGATATTCCATATCTTACTGTTATCAAAGATGTTCCAACTCACTGGAATAGTACACTTCAAATGATGGAAAGAATGGTATTGCTCAAAGAACCTCTTGCTTTGTAAGCCAGTTCGTATTCTAAAGTTAACATTCTCACTAATGTGGAAAATGTGACATCATATCACACTGCATTAAGTTGCTGAAACCATTTGAAGAAATTACCAAAAAAATCAGGGCCTCTACACGCCTTCTGTCCTCAGATGTATAATCACAATTAATCTCAACGCTAAGTGAAGCATTTTGGAAACGTATCTTTCAAATAAAAATGATGAGTTTAAAAAGAATGAAAGATGTAATAAAACAAAAGCTGTTAATGACCTTCATACTATTGCAACTTACTTAGATTCCCCCGTTATAAATTGCAAGCTTTTTTGTAACAATATTAGAACGTTAAATCATCACTTTGTGTTGCAGTTGAAAAACTTCAATCTGAACAGTCATTTTAATTTGCCACCCATATTAACAAGGAAATAGACAAATCTAACAGAACCAAACCTCTACAGAGTAAATCATACAGATTCACTGGAAGATTTTCTACAGTCCGCTAGGTGATGAAAGAACACACGAATTACACCAAAAAGATGAAGTGGTTAAAATGATTGAAGAATCTGTCACCCAGGATAAAAAAGGACTAGATACAAATGCGGCACCTAATTTAACTGGTGGAAAGTCATGCAAAATGCTTAACCCACGGCTTGATGTAAATTCTGCACAGGAAACTACTGGCCTGTCCCGGCAACTAAAATGTTCCAAGTGAGAGTGGTATTTACAATGCTGGGCCAATATATCGATGATAAGCAGACAACAGACTCTCAGCAGAAAAGGCAGAAAAATTGATGTTTCTCAAGCACAAACTTCCTATATATTTGAATTTCAATACTAGTGCAACAAGTAACCTTTTAATAATCCATTGAAAATCTCTTTCCATTAAGGGCAGGAGGTTGGGGAAAGATGCTTGATGGGGTGCATTTGAAGTTGGGACCTCCCTGTCCCGCACCTGTTAACTAATTATCTTAATAGATTGTGGCTAAAAGTAATTTATATTTTTTTCACATATATATATAATATATTTATATATATATAGATATATTATATAATATTATATATATATTATAGTAATAATATATATATTATATACGTAAACAGGGGTAACTTTGGCCACTGGGGTCAACTTTGGCCACCATTTTACCCTAACCTAATTTTTTCTCACAAAAAAAAAAAATTTCCTCAAATAGTAAGAATTTTCATAATTCTGGAATTAAAATAATAGACGGTATAAAATGAACAGAGAAAACTTTAAATAAAACCATTTAAAATATTAGATGTTTTTATATTTTAAATATTAGGCCTAAATATTTTTTAAAAACCCCCAAAATTTAAGGGTCTCCAACTGCCCACCCCCCAAAAAACTGGTTAGTCAAAAAATAATTTTGCATTGTGTGTTTGTTTGAGGTACGTTAGTACACACTGCATACAGAAGGGGAAATGACTGTGAATAACAGTATTCAAGAAAATTGAAGAATTGTAAAAATTGTCACTTTTGGGGTAACTTTGCCATAGGGTGGCAAAGTAACCCCCACGTCTTTTTTGGTTATTTTTGATTTTATTTAAATACATGAATTGATAGTAATAATCACGGAAGTAATGAGGGATGCCTGCGGAAAGCGGGGGGTCCAGGAAACCCCACGCTCTTTCGCTGGGAGTGTCTTTTCCAGGCCCTACACCGCGGGGCCTTACTTTTTCATGGTCTGCTGTTTTTGTTCGCGGGGGCTTCCCCCAGGTTGCCCCCTATTCCTGTACCATTTCGCCATCGTATGTGTGTGTGAGTGTATTTTAAGCCTAACCATATGCTCCTTCCATCGTATTTCATGACGCGTTTTTCCCCTACCCCCTTTGTTCTCTCCCTATGCCCCTTCTATCCTATGACGTCATCACTCAGAAGTGGATCAATGCTGGAACTGGGTTCCATGACCCTCAGCGTCTTTCATGTCTGGCGTTTTACCCTGGGGGGTGTGAGCTACCCTCAGGGGATACTTTTCATGTCTGCCCGTTTTAACCTGGGGGGCCTGCACCCAGGGGTCCGCCCTCTATCCTGTAGCAACTCCGCCATGTACGAGTGTGTGTGGTATTTTCGCCTGACCATATGCTCATGTACTTTCATGTCCGTTTTTTCACCCTATCCCCCTTTTGGTTCTCCCGCTCTTCCATTCTTCCATCCTATACCGTCACGTTCCCTGGAGCAGCAACGTGCCATGGGTTCAATGTAAGTATACAATGCAACATCTTGATGTTCAGTGAAACTCTCGTATGAGTCACCACTGCAGCTACAATCATGCAGCAATTCTATCCTAATACGTCAGTCACTTCAGCTTCGCCAATTTCCAAAAGGAACATTAATGGTATCAGAATTTGTACCCTTCCCGCTCTCGGCCCGTCTCCGCTCCCCCGCCCGCCCTCCAGCCCCCGCCCCCCCCCCGCCCCCCTCCCGGTGCCTCCCCCCCCCCCAGTGAAGATGACAACCAAGATAGCAAGTGAAGAAGAATGGGTTCCCACTTAAAGAAAAAAGATTATCAACGGTTCGTTATCTGGATTCAGAGACTGCAGGTATCCGAGAAAAAAGTCAACAAAACAATGACCCAACAGCTAAGGAAACACCAAAACCAAAAGGCAAAAACGAGATCCTAACATTTTGGGTGGGAGAGTTCGCTATCATCAATGTACCAAAGGAAAACAGTGAAACTACTGTTCCTTTCATAGCCATAATCCAAGACAAGAAAGGTAAAAACAAAGACCTGGCATACCAGGTCCAGTTCTTGAAACCTGTGAGTGCCAAAAAGAAAACAAATTTTGAACTCATTCCTGATGATATTCATTGGGTTTTGGCAAATGATATTTGCCAAATAAGATTACCCGATCCAATTTTAAATGAATATGAAGAATGGGTGTTCCCTTCTTCCCCCTTTCCAGTTTAGATTGTAATTCTAAAGAAAAAGTTAGTAGTTTTAAGGAAAAAAATTAGTTTTAATGAAAAAAAAAGAAAAAAAAGGAAAAATATTAGTTTTAAGAAATTTTTATTGTTTAAAAAGGAAATATATAAGTTTCAAAATACTTGGGAACAAAGTCCCTTACTTTAATGTATAGAAAAACCTTGAAAAAAATGGGAAAAATACCAGTGGGCAAAGTTGCCCCCGAAATTTTCACAAAAAAGGAGAAAAAATATATTTATGTCAAAGTTTTATGAAAATAATTTACTTGAAAATCTTTGAAAGACTCATGGCAAAGCTGCCCCACAATATAAAGTCCTTATCTAAAATTTAACCTATAGAAAATTACATATGAAATAAACGTGGCAAAGTAACCCCGACCTGTGGTCTAACTTTGCCACCCTCAAATTTGACCATATAAAAAAAAATAAAAAACATACTGAAGAATCGCTTTTAGGTAAGTGAAGTACAAATGCAGATCTGTATTTTAAGCATTTAATATGTTAAAAAAATTAATAATTTTTTTCAGGATTTATGCGGAAAAAAAAAAAAAAAGGTGCAAGTTGCCCCTGTTTACGGTATACTATATATATATAATATATATATATCTATTATATATTACTATATATATATATCATATATATATATATTATATACTATATATATATATATATACAGTATATATATATAACAAACATCAACATCCGCGGATGCGAAAAAAATGACATCTACTGCATCACTAGAACAATACAAAGATATGACTAGACGATACAATTGACATTTAATCTTTCTGGAAATGTTTTCTCATTAATACCCTTCAGAGAACGTGCCTAAAGATAAAGACACAAACAACTAAGTATGTAAAAATAGAAATAAGAAAATCAGTCATCACGAAGTTTCAATCGCACATGATATTTTGTGGAAGAGCCACACTCAAGGGGCCAAAGAGCCGCATGAGGCTCGCGAGCCGCGGTTTGCCGACCACTATTCTAGGCAGACAATACAATAGGAAAGAAATTTAACCAAATTATTTCTTGCTACAACTTAATTTTTAACCTAAAATTATTCCAATGGTGATAAGATAATTATATTTCTCACAGCAATAATCCTTTGAACTGAATTACATTCACAACTATACCTAAATTCAAAGCTAAGAGGCTGGTGTGTAGACAAATATTCTGCCAGTGAATTCAAATAATATATTTACACTCTTACCCATCTCTTCCTTTACTGACAATTTTAACTTCATAGTAATATAATCCACAAGCTGGAGGGATTGGATGAGTTGCTCTGACACTAGCTGCATCTTTGTGTGATTTGCCAAACCCTGTGAAACAAACGAATACAATTTATTAACGATTATCAATCAAGAGTATAAAAAAGAATCTGCAAATTTGTAAACAATGAAAGATCATTACAAATGCCACAAAAAAATAAAGGAAAGAATTGAATTAACAATACTTCTGAGTAGTGGAATAAAAAAATGTGCATATTAAAATAATTTTAATGATGGTTAAAGGCCTCAATAATAGCTACTGAAATATTAAAGCCCCTCTATAAAATTGCAAAAAAAAAAAATATATTATATATATATATAATATATATTATTATATATATATATTATATTATATATATATATATATTATATATATATATATATATATATATATATTATATATATATATATATATTTATATATATTATATATATAATATATATATATATATAATACTATATATATAATATATATATATAATATATATATATATATTATATATATCATATATCATATATATAGTACTAATACTACGGTATAATAATATATACGGTATTTATATAGTATATATATATACTATTATATATATATATATATTATATATATAATATATTATATACTATACTATCTATACTATACTAATATATCATATATATATATATATATTATCCTGTAAGGTGGCCCAATTCATTCCACTCTTTGAGCTTCTCAAAATGCTAAGGTTTATTGGTACTGTATTCTTTATTTTTTTTTATCCTTTAAGAATAAAATTAATATAACTATATATATATACATGTTTATGAATGTGAAAATTTTTATGTCTAAGTAAAGTGAACCAAATTGCCCCACAATTTTGTTGGGTGTGGCAATTGGGTCTACTTCATTTTTGTATACCAGTATCTAAAAATCTTCATAAATGTATTTGGGTTCATAATTTATTGTAATCTAGTTGATATTTTTGAAACAAAAATAAATTAATATATTTTAGGGTAATAAAAATTATATACTTGTTTTATTACCTCTGTATTTAAAAATAATTCAGCAGTAAACAAAGAATATTATAGGTAGATTTCTATGTAGTAAAAAAAAGAGTAATATTTGCAAATACTCATTCCAACAATTTTTAAACTCTACATATCATAAGTATGAAAACAATATATATATATATATATATATTATAAATATTATTATATATAAATATTAAACATAAATCTAAATAGGTATATAACATAAGTATATATATTATAAAATATATTATATATATATAAATATATATATTTATATATAATATATATATATATATATTATATATATATATATATTATATATTAATATATATTATTATATATATATTATATTATCATATATATATATATATATATATATATTATAGGGATTTATATCAGAAAAGAGGCCGATACCGAAACCGATACTCTATTTTTTTTTAAGCGTGCCGATACCAGATACTTTAATAATATAATAATACACAGTAATAAAATAGAACATTTTGTGCACTGCTAGGCAACTCAGATTGCATTCCTTGTACAAACAATACTATAGTCATTTATATTTCATATTTGGTTGTGCCCAAGTATATTCATTTTAATAAATTAAAATAGTACCTTTAAGGAATAATAATTGCAAATATAATATTTAATAACTTTTTTTATGTTTTTGGTGTTTATTTAAAAAAATATCCATTTCGCAATTTTCAATGTAAGTATTAACAAAAGTTTAGCTACTATCTTTATTTTGTTTAAATGATTAAGCAATTTAGCACATGAAGTTCTCTTAACTACTATCAATTTAAAGAATAAAATAATGTAAAGGAAGGAGCCTCAATTAATCATGCGAAAAGTTAAAAATAAAACGGCTATAACTCAAACATGACATATAAAATACTCCTTTAAGATATTTTGATATCATGTCAAGTCTCAAATTCAAAAATTCCACTTGTGATGCAAAACATAAGCTTTCACTAGTATCTAGACGAGAGACTGTTGCCTTTTTGTGGTGTTTACCATTCCCTACTAACCTACTACTATAATTATACGCTGCTCTCTCGTCCTCGACTGATGGAAGGAGGGGTGCTGATAATTTTTCCTGCAATTGCGACTGATAATTAATGAAACCTTGCCCATTTTCCATGGCCACCGCATGAAAGGATTCCTCTTCTGTAGGCAGCATCTCGATGTTTTCGTAGAGCCTCATCTCCTATTTCACAGACTGCAATTTTGAATTATCTTTGCTCCATGATGACTGTCTTTTCAGTTTTTACGATGAGGTTCATGGTTGTGATTCCTTTTGAAGGTGAGATGAGATGTCAATGCAAATTTGGCCTGCCATGAACTTTATCAAAGTCTAACAGTAGTCCAAATCCTCATCGTCAGTGGTTTATTTGCTCTGAAAAGCCAAACATGTCACTATCAGTGCTGTTTGCCAGGGGTTGCAGATAGGCGGCTTCCACTTTTCTTCTCTTTTTTGTTTTTTTGTTTTTTTGTCAAGCGAGCAAGCTCCTCGGTTATGGATTTTAATGGCATTTCTAGAAGGGTTCCCCGTCGGAGGTGGCTCATTTCTGTGGGTTTTCAGCTAGCTTTAAGGAATCCGTATTAGAACCTTTTAATTTATTTATTTTTTTACAGTTGTCACCGCCGCTCACGGGCAGAACCCCTATTCAAGGAGTGGTGTTGAACGCTCACAAATCCATCTAACGCAAATTACGCAGATGAGCACAGACGCAGGCTTTAAAGTGAGGGAAATTAAATTGAGTAGGAACACAGATGAATGGAAGAGAATTCCACAGAACAGAAGGGTGGGAGGAAAGAAAGAAGCACCGCAGCGACCAGTCTGGAGTTACTAACATCAACACACAAAACTCATGTGCTTACACAGCACCCCTTGTGCTACGAGGGCGTCGTAAAGGTAGTTTTTGTTACGCGAGTGGATAGTTCCTCGAGCACTTGCCCTCTACAGTACCTATAGAAAAGGGATAAAGCACCAAAATCGCGCCGCAAATATAGAGGGTCCAGTGAACTAGAAAGTACAGGACAGTTTTCATAAGTCTTTTGGCCTTTATGACTCCGACTCCTATCCAAAATGCCGGATGAACTCCAAAAAAAAAGAATAGTCCCGCCCGCAGAGATATGAAGAGGAGTACTGCCATACAAGGGCGGATCGACAGCCCGTTGTATGAGGTGGAGTAACGAGAAGAGGAAAAAAAGTCTGCTGCACTATCTAACAGAACTCCCAGTTTCTTTTGAGGCCACCCTAGTCAACCCACTGTGGATTATTGAGGTTTTTCAAAACATTCTTTTTTTTTGTTTTGATGTTAAGATTGTCAAGGATGCTTTTATCATGTCAACAGGAAGGAGACGGAGAGAATCCGTCGAAAGTTGAATAGAAAAATTTAATTGTCTTAGAGAGAGAGATTTGGAGAAGTTGCGTTTTTAAAGAATTAAATTTCACAAGCTTGACAATACGACCCAACCCTGAAATTCTAATCAGATCAGGCGTTTAGAATAGAAGTCGGAAAGATTACGACGAGAGGCATTCCTCAGAAGTAAAGAGGAGCAGAATTGGATATGAGTTGAAGAAGGAAGGGTCAAGTCATCGACATACATGAGTGGATGGAGTTAGATGTGCAGGTGAGAAGATCATTGGTGAAAAGTAGGAATAAAGTGCAGGTAGATAAAACAGAACCCTGCAGAACACCCACTATTGACAGAAAAAGAAGAGTCGCCATCAACAACAGCCGACATTGAGCGATTTGAAAGAAAGCTAGACATAAGTAAGCAAAGAGAAGAAGGAAACCCAAAGGAGGGGCGAGCTTTGGAGAGCAGTGACGCGTGCCATACCGGTCAAATGCTTTGGATATGTCAAGCGGCACCACCCAAGTCTCTTCCCGTAGTTCCTTAGGGCGGAAAGCATAAATCTGTTTAAGTAGGAAAAGTATATCGCCCAGGTAGATCTCGAGCACAAAGCC
>JABUQX010074100.1:0-10000 GCA_015478945.1 Trachelipus rathkii | reverse complement strand
TTCCATAGTTTTCTCTTCCTTCTCTCGGGGTTATTTATTCAGTTATTCTCAAACCTTCCAAACCAAATATTTTCTTTTTTGACCCTTTTATGAGCTTAATCATAATGTTTTTGTTGTTCTCATTGTCTATATTTTATTTCTAGATCTTGAAACACCAAGTATAACTTTTATTTCCCATATCAACACTCATCTTCATCCTTTCCATTTTCTCTACCTATCAACCATGGTATATCTCCTAATTACTTCAGTTTTAATTATAAATTTATAATTTCCTATTTGGCTTGGAATATATAATTTTATTGGTCTATTATTTACTTTCTCCAACACAACTTCCTTTTTTTTCTTGACATGAATATTTATCTTTTCTCTGCACCTTAACTACATCATTATCTGTCTTAGTCATTTCTCTCCACACATAAAGTTTTCGTACAACCTGTGTCTAGAATTTCTTCTATGTCTCCATATAAATCAATTATTTATCTTTTTCTACTCAAAAATAGCTTACTTTCTCTTCTTCATTATTCTATACTTTCTTTTTTGATCTTGCCGTCTGCTCTAAATAGCGTTGCTAAAATTTCTTACCTTTATTGTTCATTTCTTTCACAAATGTTTGCATATATGTCTTTCTGGATTCTTTGCAATATTGGTATAAAGATTGACATCCTTGAATGTGGTCAGTGACGCTTTGGTTGTTGGGTGTTGTGGGGTGTGGTTGTCTTAACCTGTATCTTAATGCCAATTTTTCAATTATTGACCTCCTCCCTCCTCCCTTCATAAGAGTTTTTATTTCCTTAATTGTTTAAAAAAAGCTCTTAAAAAAGCTTCTCCTGCTAGTCTTAATTTAATCTCCAATCCTGGGTACTTTACATATGCTTTTCTATGAGTAACCATGTTTTTACTTTTTCCTTGGCACTCCACCTGAACAATCTTCTCCATAAAACTGTGGGCATCCTGTTCTAGTGTCTTTTGCTACCTTCAGTTATTTCTTTGAGTCAGGCAGGCATCTTCTTCACTTTTTGCTTCGTAACACGCTCTACTGCCACACAGATAATTTTTTTCTGATATGAAGCAACAATAACTCGCCTAGAAGAAACATTGCTGAGCCTGAGTAGTTATAGTGGTGATTGTATAGTGAGGTTTTTGCTGAATTATGATTGTTTGGTATAGAAGTGTAGTTATAATGTTAGTGTGCACTTGTGGTTGTGGTGTTGTTTATTGTAAGTGATTTTTATGTAGATTTGATAGTACCTCTCACTTCATTTTTTTACTGAGTCGCGTTGAAAATAATAACAAAGTAAATCCTTCTGTTTGTGGGTGTGTTTTATGAGGCTGTTTTTCGATTTTTTGCATTTGTTTCTTACACTTCGAATAAGGTGAGAATGTGTCGCTCTAATTCTCTCAGTGTTTTGGGTTTAGGTCGCGCTCGCACTCTAGTATATTTTTGTTGGTGTTGTTGCGCATTGTTGTGTGGGTTGCATTGTTTGTGGTGTACTGCTTGAATTAGTGTGGGTTTTGTTTGGTGGATTTGCGCGTGTTCTGTTTGTGGTGGTGTGTTGTGGTATGTTGGGTGTGTTTGGAATAAATTATTAGTACATGATGTTGTTAGATTATGAATGTTTTGTATAGTAGTATAATATTGTGTGTTGTGTGTCATGTTTGTGTGTGTATGTATTTTTAGGTGTGTTTGGGTGGGTAGTTTGAGCGTTGTGGATGTTTGTGTTGTGCGAGTGTGGTGTGGTGTTTGGTTTGTGGGTAGTTTTGTGTGGTGTGATATATATGATAATATTTGTAGTGATTATTAGAAGTCTAATTCATGAATGAAACCTACATCAAATCAGTAAGTCTGACCTACTGACATGTTCCACCATCTATTTTGTTGTTACAGTTTTTTAATAAGACTTTCCTATAAGTTGTCATGATTCATGGTAATGTGTGTTGAGTATATGTGTGCTTTTTAGTATGTGAGTCTCGTCACTATGTGTACTTGTTCTGACAGCTCGATATATATATAGTATGATATGTGTATTGTGGATGTTGGTTTGATTGGGTCTGGTGTTGGAGGGTTAGTAGTGATGTTTTGGTATAGTTGGATATAATATATTTATAGTGATAGGTGAGTATCGTTATGTATATATAGGGTTTGTATTAGTGATATATATATATATATATAGTATATTTATATATATATATGATTGTATAGTAGCGTATATATTATAGTTTATACGGCTAATATATAAGTAGTTCTATAGATATATATATATATCGTATGATATGTATTATATATATATATATTAGTATATATAATATAATAATATGTATATACGTATATATATATATATATATGTTATTATATTAATTATTATTATATATTTATTAATATATATATATATATAATATATATATTCAGAAAGTAAGTACCATTTTACTAAACAGCCACTGCAGGACTGTGATCACTGTTACATGCATGCACAATTCTTTCTTTAGCTCAGTTACTTTCCACTACCACTATTACAGCCAAATATATGGTTCCAGTTTGTTTTTATCCTTTACAATATTCAAATCAATTCAAGATCCTGGTAATTGTGAAATAAAGTCAATCATCCACTTTTTAAACCCAAAAAATTTGAAACCCACTGAAATACATCAAAATAAATTTCACAATTCTAATTTAGGTTAGGGATTTTTCAGCTAATCCTATGCTTTGTTTTTACTTTAAAGGTCCTGGTTTGGGAGCATATTTCTGGCTTTCTAAGTCTTGAAAAAAAGTTCCTGTTTGTTCTTGGTCCAGATAAAGATCACAGTTTCCTTTAAACATTCAAATAAAAATGAAATAACCCATACCAAGGCAGCTTGCCTTTCTAGGATAAGAACCATAAATTCCTGTCATTTATTGTTTCCAGCAAATTGGTTTCCCAACTTGATAAATATATCAAATATTACCTATATTAATTACATAACCCTTTCCAAAAGTAACACTAAGGTGTTCTTCAGTGACCAAAAAGTTTCATTGTGGATGGAATTAAGCTCCTCAGTAATGGCTCATATTTGCAATTATTTCTTAACTTTTCTTAAGAGATATGTATCATGCTTGTGATCAAGAATGATGTACCATATTATAAACCATATTTTACATTTTTCCATAAATAAAAATTTATTTTATAGCAAAATTTAATTGTAACATGGTTCGCAAAGAAATTTGAATGGGAATTTTGAAAAGGTAAAAATTAGGTTTAATTATTTTACTTCTCATCCAATCTACTTGAAATTTTCAGTGGAGATAGGACTGGGCAAGTTACACAATTTTTATTTTGGCCATATTTTGTATACCCAATCATTTGACACTGGGCATGGGAAAACCAAACTTTAAAAAAAAAAAATTAAAAAATCTATGAAACATCAAAATTTTGGGGACCTCAAGATGTCCCTGGAAAGAGTTAAGTAATTTAACTCACCTAAGCAGACTTTTTAAAATTAAACTAGTGTAATCTACTTATTTCTCTTCAAGGTATATGTTCAATAAAAACTATAATTTCTGGAAATTTGTATCATCAATTTAATAAAGTTGTTTTAGTTCAGAGATTGAAATTCATATTGCTTTGATTATAACTTCATTTCTGCATTAACTTCCATTTTATATAAAAAAAAATTTTAAAAATTCATCTTGCTATGTAAAAAAAATTTTGAAAATTTTTTAATGCATAGGTAGGAATGATGCAGGGTTGGCAATAAAACCCACCAGTTATATTTTGCTATATTAACGCAACTTTGAGAAAAAAATCTGATTAATTCAGAAAAAATCTGTGAAAGTAGGCCAAAATTATTTAATATAAGAATATAATATAAGCTTTGCAAAGGCAAATAGCACAAAGTTGTTTTTTCCTTTCTTTATATAATCTGCGTGTTGAGTAACAAGGTCTAGCAGAATGTTGAACAAAGTTAAGTGAAAAGTAAAGTTTATTTATTTATCTTATGTATGTATTTATTGACAGTTTTGTGTAATTGACATTCCCGCTAATTTATCTAATTTCTATTTAGTCCTGATTATTTATTTTGTTTATAATTGATTATATTTAAGTTTTTGACAAAGATCAAATTGATCCATATAATCTCTGTGGAATGATTAAATACTGTAGTCTAAAATTAGGACTTGTATGCCTGTATAAGGGTAAGTAGCTTAATTATATGATGGGAGTTAATATAATCTTCCTTCAATGAGTCTATAGCTATTTAAATTTATTTATTAAAAATCATTATTTAAAGCATAGTAATGATTTTTCTAGGCATCCAATCTTAGGAATGTAATCCAGTCTTGGAAGCCTAATATAAAATCCTGGGTTACAAATCCAATCTTTGAAATTATAATCGTAATCCATGTTCAGGATTTATCAATTTTAAGAACATTTTACTCAGTGGCTGTGGAGCTTGTACTTCAATTATAGGATAATCTATTCAAAAGAAAACTATTACTCCACTCTCCAGTTGGGAGGATAGACAGTGTGGAAGTTTATTATATCCACTAGTATAACAAATAATCAAGGTTACCAATTTACATCACATATGCTATTCAATCAAAGCTCATGACCACAGTACAACAGCTGAAGCCTAAAAATAGCAGCTTTCATTAATTAAATTCAGCATATATTTTAATAAAATGGGGTAAACATTATCATTAACTTTTACATGACACGAAATTATCCTAAATAGGAAGAATGTTTTTAAAAAATAAATAAAGTAAAAAGAAGAGAAAAGCATCGAAATAGCGAGCGCTTAACAGATAGGCGAAGAGTTCCGTACCGGTTCTTTCTTATTATTAACTACACTCTTAAAGAACTCGACGGCATTATTGGTTACGATATTTTTCAAATCCCTTTCGATAACCGATGAAACTCTTTCGAAAACCTGTTCGAACCTAATTACATCTTCTCCTCCTTCTAATGTTTCCCGCGGATAAAATTCGTCGATTTTTAAGCTGCTGTAAAGGTATCTGAACAACGTTCTGATATCAAATATGTCGTATACTTCTTCTTTAGGTAGGCCCAGTTCCCTCTCGACGATGAGCATCAGATCCCTCAGAGTAAAGTCGCCGATATCCTCTTCGTTTTTAACGTCGAATAATAATTCTTCATTCAGATCGATAAAATCCTCAAAGTCGTATTCAAACGTTTCGCAGTACTCTTTAAGAATGTCGATCGTAACCACCGATTTACTTTTATTTTCGTCGACAAGATAATAATCGAAATCCTTTCGGAAATACTCCACGGTTCTTTCGGCTAGGGCGTAATTGTACTTCAATAATTTCTGACTGACCGGAATGTTCCCTCTTTTTCCTCCTCCGAGCGTGAAGAAGTACACTCGCGCGTATTTCGAGTCTCGTTCGCGAACTACTTTTGAAACTCCGCGGTCGGCAAATTCTTGGACTAGCCGGTTTATGAGTTCGATTTTTCTAGGCTTCCGCAGCTCGTCGCGAAGAAAAATAATAAAAAAGAGCGGAATAACCAGGTTTTCCATCCGTGATATAAAATCTTCGCCATGGAAGCGCTCTTTTTCTTTTAGCAATGGGGCCGAGAGAATTTCTTTCACACGCTCTTTCCATTGCGGTTGATCCGAGTGCGCACCGGCGGTAGCGTTAATACAATTCAGAATCCTTCGCGTGCATTCTGTTAAGGGTTGCAATTTCATAAATAGGGGCCAAACGCTCCACAACCCGGCTAAGTGGATGTACGGATACTTGACTCTGGAATTCCTCAGAACGCTGTAGGAGCAGAGCGATTTGAAGAATTCGGTCTGGATAAGCGGCTTAAGAATATCTATCACTTCGGGCGTGAACACCGGAACGACGGCGTTAAACTGGAGACCTTTTTCGAGTTCGATGCTAGAATCTTCATCGCCGTCGTCGTTGTTGAGTTTGGAATCTAACATCGTACGATTTACGAATGGGTAGGTATCACCTTTTCCGCACAGCTTTACTCGCATGTTCCAAATGGATTCTTGAAATCTTCCGTCGACGAAGATCGGAACCCCGATTAAAGGAAAATTTTTGAAGATGCATATTTTTTCGGTTTCTAGCATATCGTGTAAAAAGGGGTCGAGAAGATATTTAAGCGTAGAACGAAATGTAAAAAGGCACCGATTTTCCGAAATTTGTCTCTCGGGAATTTGGCGTACCCTATCAACTATAGATTTCCAGGCTTCATTGAATTCTCGCCTGATGTTTTCGCTAAATTCCCGTTCTTCTATTAATCCGTAGCACGAATTCCAATTCGAATCGTCTTTCGAAGGTAGTAGGAAATCCGCGAATGTCGGCGGTTTTTTCTCACCTTCGCCCTTGTTCCTCCCGAATATTTCCGAAATCGACCAAATGCGCTTCTTGCATTCATACTGCCTTTTTCGCAAATGAATATTCGTAAATATCTCCCATGATCGATGGGTGCGGTTATTCTCACTTTTCTTCCTATGGGACCTTGGTGCGCCTCTTGCTCTGCTACATTCGAGCAAAGAGCCAATTCTTTCATTTTCACAGTACACCCCTCCTCTTAGGACGGCTCCTCTTGCCATTGGAGATCGAGCACGATAATTTCATAACGGTGGTGTTGCGTCTATAGTACTTGTCTATATGCATTCAATCGTATTAGCTGCCTATCTAGACAGACCTCTCAGGAAGAAATGTTCCTCTCAGACGGTATATATACCTCAGATAAATACATGGTTACTTATTTTCTGTTTGGATTAGTTAACATACAGTTGCGAATATCATTATTTAGATTTCGTTTTAAAGTGGTACTCAACCTTCTCTCTATATGATCCACGTATTCCCTTTATTCTGAAACGAAACTGACTATATTAGGGTACGTTATAAAATCGATAATCTCTTATTTTGCTGCTCTCTATATTAGCTGCCTCGATTATTAATAACAACGCTAGTGGTCTTTCGTCAGAGCCTGAATTTCCTCGAGAGTTTCTATAATACGTAGGTTCCGACTGAATAGATATATATAAAATTTATCGTATCTTAAACGATGAATTAGTACGTCGCACTTTATATTCTATTACAATCTGAGGATACAATATGGTAACGTATTTGATATATTATAAGGTAATCATTCATAAATATATTCGGCTAACTATATAGTATATCTACGGTATATATATATAATAATATATTAAGGTATGTCTTTACAGATTTATATCTAGGGATATTATTACTAGTATTACTATTTCTCTATACGTTCGCATCGTCGTGATAGAGATCTCGGAAGCGGAACTCGATACCATCTGATATAATGTGATAAGTATTATTTTTCTAATCTCCTAAGTCTAATACTACATAAAGGTTGAGGAAGATCACACGTTTCTGACCTATATATACGATTCTTCTATATCTTCACGTGTGATGTATAAATTAAATAATGAATGTTATTTTATCGTAATTCGTGTGTCAGATATTATTAAGTATAAGCATAATTAGTCTTGACAAAACTCGAAATCACGTCTATGCGCTTTTTATATATATTATCTTATATTACTACTCATAGAAAATACCCGCATTCACCTAGATTTAATAACATTTTTATCACAATTGGTCGAAAATGTTTGAACTTCTTTAATATTAAATAATAATAATTTAATTATTATAGTTATTCACCTATCGATGAATAATTTAAGAATCGATGTATGACGTCAGTCGCGAATTGAGGCGATGAGTATTGGGCTTCAAACATAATCATGTGACAGCTCAAAAAGGATCAAATGATCACATACATAATAACTTATACACTCCAATACTCACCGTTGTTCCTGTTGTGTGTGTTCTCATGGTACCCGCTAAAAGAACGTTATCACTGGGTATATAGGTGTCGGAATACGATGTTGATTGAAAAATTGATAAATCAATAAAAATATCATTCTAGTGTCGTGTTTTTGATCACAATGGGGCTGATGATGAACGATAGAATTAAAATTTTTATTAGATGAATAATATTTTGACGCGTAATGGTTTTATTTAAAGCGATATTTTGCTATCCATCATCACAAATCGAACCTGAAAAAAAGAATCGAAAGCATAAAAAGAGAGAAAAATAGCTTTTGGTCGTTAGTTGTCGCTGAAATTTCAACAACGATAGCGCCGACGAAGTAGTATAATTCCGGGATTATCGACAGATATATTATCTTATCTTATACGTATATAAAAAATAATGGACAGAATTACCAGCAAACGAGGATACGATTTAATCACCGACCACGCCGACGAACTTAGAGAAGATGATGGTGATAATGATCACGATGTCGAGATCATAGACAAACTCGTTTTAGACAACGATCAGATCGATCAATATCTGGTCCTTCCACTCTCCACAAACGTTAAAACGATCAAAATATACTGGCGAAACCGCTCGACCATCATCGATATCGATAGCCTATTATCTCTAATTTTTAAAACGAATGCCGAGAAACTAGAATTGATCATAGATTATTCGGTAGAGAGGGAATTATTACCGAAGCACGCTTCGTTTCCCAAAAAGAGCATTAAAACGCACGAGCCCTGTAGGAAGTGCGTGGGCAAAAAATTTTTGAGCTTTATCGTGGCAGTTGATATCGAAGGCGAGAGGTTGATCGAATGGAAGTTTACTGAGGGGTCAGAGAGTAAGAAACGCTTCAAATATCTGAAAGAAGATTGCTCGATATTGGACAAAAAATTCGACGAGCTTCTGGATCTCGGGGACAAACGATGCGAGATCGAAATTCCGTTTTGTCATTTATGCCTCGGGATTCGCGTGGTATTGACCTCGGTCATGAGTGACGCGTTCAGGCGCTCTTATAATTACGGGTGTCGATGCCTTTCTTTTCATAGCGTCATCGGAAAAGAAATACTAGCTTTGTGGGACGTCAAAAAGTTTCACAACGTCCTGGAAAATAAGGCCGAAGAGAATAACGGTTTCGTCGAACTGAGAATGACGAATTTCTGCGATTTTAACGTTATTTTCGGGGCTAACGAGAAGGTAAATAAACCTTTTCAGTTCGCGAACGTTCGTAAGTTGAAAATGGTTCCCGACAAGGACTACGGGAGGTGGAGAAATTTGAACGAATTACTTATAAATAAAGAACTAGAAATGAATTTTTTAAAGGCTTTTCCGAACCTCGAAAGTTTAGAAATTGGGTGTGACGCGAACTCTTCTTTAAATCTGGTATTAAGAAACGCCAAAAGCGCCGTCGACCTAGATACACCACCCTTACCGTTGAGTGAAAAATTGGAGGAATTGAGAATTTATTTTTGCGACGACTTGTATCATACCCTCGAGGTCTTCAAGAGCCTTCGAAAAGTAACCGTCTTTCTCGATCGACTCAACGTCCAAAATTTTAACCTTCACCGCATTTTCGGAATCGGACAAACTTTAGATACCCTCGAATTGAATTTCGACCATTTTTGCGAAATGGAAGAAAAGGAGGTTTTATTACTCCCTCATTTTTGCAACGATCTCTGTAATAGGAGGTTCCCCATCGAGAAAGTTTTAATAAGCGCGAATGACTCCCGAGGCTCTCCAATTTTTTGCATTTGCCTAAAATTACTCACTAGGGGCGGCGTGCGATCTTGTTGATGGAAAAACCTCTTCTCCCGCCGATCCCCCATAGACGCTTTGTTTGAGGACTTGGATTCTTTGAAACAATCTTCTCCCACAAACCTTAAAATAGACCCTTCAATTTATGACGATATTATGTTTTTTAATAGGCTCGTTTATTTAGCCGAGTATAAAATAAAAGAACGAGAGAAATAATGAAGGTGGTGTAAATAAAATACATAAAATATACTCCGAATTCTTTTATTATTACTCATGATTAGGTACATTTGGTAATAAATATAAATTTTTACTGGGATAAAAATGTTTTTATTTACCCCAAAAAAAATTATATTAATAGAAATAAGGTGTTATTATGAATATGTAATAGATATGAATGGAATGATGATTGATTGATGAATTGATAGTTGATGTTAATGATGTGAAAT